>JANHGN010008065.1:36184-80633 GCA_024605025.1 Megaceryle maxima | reverse complement strand
GGAAACGAACCACATTGCACAAAGAGTATATTATAAAGAAGGGAAAAAGCAAAACTCAATTAAAAAAAAAAAAAAACAGACTCACTTGAACTATTACCACAAGCAGATTGCTGATGAATAGTTCTACTAAGGTACTTGCAAAACACTATTCTAAAAATTGTTCTGTTTTATCAATTGAAGAAAAGCATTACTTTTTGAGCTAAAAGCAGAGTAAAAAAACCCCCAAATATATATATATATAAATACAGATTTCTTGCCTAAATCCTCCTTTGGTTGAGATTTCACACAACAGTTGAGCCAGTTTGACAGCTTGCTGCTGCTGATTGGGGAAGCAGCCTCACTCCCCTGCTTTGTTCCCAGCCATGTGGTCTTACTTCTTTCCCTTGTGCTGAAACCAGCACTTGTCTGCCATCCCTGTAAAAATTATTCCACTCTCTAAATTAAAAAAAAAAATAGCTTTTTTGGGTTTTTTTGTTGCTTTTTTTTCCCTTTTCCTTCTGCAGATACTTTTGTTTGTAGGTGAGACCACTTAATAGTCCTATGAAACCTCACCCTTAAAACATCCCTGGAGAAAAACAGACATTTGTGTTTTGTGCCTGTTCTGCTCATTCTACTATTACACATTTCATTTCATTAAATGCAAGTTTTCAATGCAGTGCCTTTCTCCTCATAAATTAATAAACACGATGCAAAGGGGTAGGTTCTAGTCTCCTATGGAAACTGCAAACAAAAGCAGGATATGAGAAATAAGCTGAGTTTCCTTCTGACTTCCACACTAGAGACTGACACTGGACTGAACACAGATCAAGGCAGGCTATCAGGCAGCTAGACTGTAGACCAAGAATGTAAGAAATTACAAATAATTTGCCATATTCTGCCTTCACTTACACTCTTGCAACCAATCTGGTTGATATTTACTGCTTCAGCATCCCCTCACAGTGGAGTTTGGGTTTGTGTATACAGATTAGTTAGACTTTCCTTGTTTTCATGACATTGCTACCATTATTTAAATAAAGGCTCTGGTTTTGTTCTCTTTTGTTTCAGGGAGGGACAGATTTCTTTTTCAATGTTCTTATAACAGGATGGAAAAAATCTGTGCTTGAGCTATAATCCACAGACCACAAAAGGATGTCCATTACTTTACACTAGCCAAAGATTTTTCGTTGGGCAACATTATTGCCAGACATAAAAAAAAAAGTATTGCTGAAAAAACCTCTGGTTTCCAATATTCAACCCTGATTCTTACTCATAAGAGTAGTCTTGTTACTGTCTGTGGTACAAACAGGACATGGCAGGATTCAGGCTATTAAAACCAGAGATTATTCAGAAGTTAACATGTGTTTTTTATTTACAGAAACAGAACAAAAGGGACTCTAATTGAAACAGACCATTTAAATGAAAGCATCATACTACTTATGCAGATAGCATACTTATATAGATACACACGTGCACCCAGCCAGAGCTTCGAGTGTTTTCTGGCTCCTGGTATTACATGTAGGAAACTACTGGACCCAAAAAGCCCGGTGCACATGCCAGTATTTTCTGGGTATCCAGTCTCCCCAGTATAAACCTGAGAGTCACCGGGCACAAGAATAGCCTCTGTGAAAACGGAGCGAGATCCTCGGCTGCTTCTCATGGAATTTGTTTGCATTTCATCAAATCCAGAATATTCCTAAGAAATACCTGAGGATATCTTATGAAGTGACATTTCCCTGATCATTTCCCTTATTGTTCCTTTTTAAGAGACAGCTGAAATTATTTAGATTGCTTGTTAAAAGAAACAAACATAGGAAATGAAACCGGGTGAAAATAATTTCTTAATTTTGAGGGTGCACTAAGGTGGAGCAATCTTTAGCAAAGATAAATGAAAATGTAAACACACTGATTTCAATCAAGAGCACTTTTCATAAGAATATCACTCACTAGTTGCTGCTGATGGCTCCCTGTTCCTTTTAGAGGTGTGTTACCCATTGTGGAATATACACAAGAGTTCAAGTGTTGCATAATTACACAAAACAGGGCCTATACAAGAATATCCTGTTTTCCTTCCTGTACACTCACTAGGGTGGCTCAGCTGAATCCTTGACAACATCTAGCTCCATGAAGAAAACATCAAGACTCCTTGCTGATAACAGTTTTTTTACCTAGAGCTGCTCAGCAGTTGGGCTGTTTAGCCCCAAAGTGTAAGCAGACAATCACCCTATTGTTTACTTTCTAGTCAGAAGCAGCATTACTGCTTTTCCTCACTGTCCATGGCCTCTGTAATCCTGGCAGTCATGTTCACTCAGCAGTAAGTCTAAATATGTGCTTCCTAAAGGAGTTTCGAATCCATGACATAGATTAGCATCACTGTGGCTTGACGCTATCTGTGACAGGTTCCACAGTAATTAACATTTTAAACCACGGTCAGTACCGAAATTGTTTGCTGAGGACTCACTCTATCCCCCAAACTGTCAGAAATTGACAAATTTAAGGAGCATTATTATTATTATTATAAAGTGAATAGGCTGTAGAGGACAATGTACCTTTCAAAAGCCCTGTCAGCGTTGCTTCATCTCATTACATATCACTGTATCTTAAAAAAGGAGCGTTTCAATTGTGTGATGGTGAATCATGAAACTTCACAAACATTCAAGGAACACACATGCCACTACAAATTAACCATTAGCACTGCATGGTATTCATCCTTTCTGTCACACACTGTGGGAAGCACGCCTTATTAGCATGGAAGCACGGAGCAATAGTATCTCAGTGTACTTAACAGTCGCTTACCTTGGAAAAAAGAGCACACAATGCAGTCTTAAACAAAAAAACCCCAACCCCAATCCCCAAACTGCTGCAGCTCTATTCCTTACCACATTTAATCCCAGGATTTAAAAATTACAAAATTGAATTCTAAAGCCTTTGTTTCCCCCTCTTCCAGTTCACTGTTTTTTACAATGAAATGTAGTTTTTTGCATTTTTAATCAGCCTTAATCATAAACAAGGCAGGCATCACAATTGTGGCTATTTCAGGGTTCCCCCTAACACACTTCTTTTTTGGTTTCAGATTTCTATAGTACCCTCGATTGGGGGTCTTCCTGCATCCCAGATGTCGAATTATATGGTCTGTCCTATTCTTCTTATAGTGGCAATGCAGTTCCCTGTTAAGTTTCCCAGGAATCTGAATAGTTATTCTAAAATCACTGTTTTCTTCCTGAATTGTATTACAGCTGAGCTTAATTTTGTCATCGTGATTATTAAGAAATAGTTCTCCTTGACTTAGCTGCTCCTGAGAAATATCTGCTCTCTTACTCTTTTATCTCTTAGAAATGTGAAGCGCTCTGTGCAAATCCTTAAAAACCAAAATTTTATATTATTTTTTTTTTTAATCTACATTCAGCATCAGTGTTCCTGTTTGAGGTCCTGTGCGGTCTATAAAACCTTGAAAAAGGGGCCCACTTCCCATACCTATCCTACTTACATGCTGTTTTATTTAAGAATCAAGAGTACATTTTACAACCACTTTGCCATGTTAAAAAAAAGGAGAAACATAAAAGTGACTTACAGGGGGAGCGTAGACTTATGTTTTGTTTCACAAGCTTCGTTCAGAGTAAACTTGTAAAATAAAAAGATATAAATGCCAAGCAGTTTTGTAAAATCTAATGTAGCAGTAAACCAGAGCCTCCCACTGACCTAGAAGCAGAACTGGCATTTTAAACCTATACAGCTTTAATGTATGTTTGATACATATACATATTTAATACTTCATTATTTTCCTAAGTGTAACCCAACAGTATGAAATCTCAGAAATTATTCCTACCCACTCCTAGTTCAAATAGTGGTGGAGGCTTGCTGGCAGATAAGGTTAATGTTGTGTAAGGTATTTGAACTGGTAGAGCAGTTCAGATACTTAACAACGCATCACGAAGGCAAGTCATGGCCTTTGGCACCCCTGCTCATACTACTATTAATTATGCATTTCCTCATCTTATTAGTGTTTGAATGGATGTAAAAAAACCAAAACAAAACAAGTCAACACTGCCCTAAAGGATATTACAGCCATACTACAGCCTGACATCTTTCTGGGATTGATAACAGAAGAACCAGTCCTACAAGTGACCTTCGGCTTGTACGTCCTCAAGACAATTTTGGTTTTGGATAGATTACACGGATAATCAGTATTTGGTTTTGGGAGGGATTGTTTCTTCAGAGATATTGAGGACCCTCTTGAGATAGGTGGCAGCAATCATAACCTCCGTTACTCTTACAAAAATAAAAAGAAAAATAATCTGTCGAGGCTCAAACATATTAGCAAACCACTGAGTTATTGAATAATCTTAAACTACTTGCAGACTCAGGCATATCTCTTTGTGTTCATTATGCTATGATTGCCATTTCACAATTTGCTCTGAAATCATATGATCTAAACCCCCTACACTTACAATCGCTGAATTACTATAATCTTTGGTAAGCTAGGGACTGGAATTTAAAGATATTTAAATTTCCCTGTAAAGTTATAGACTCTTAAAGTTATCTGAACTTGCACAAGTCTCAATTCCTAACCTTAGATATGCTGGTAAGTGACATATCTTTAAGCAATTCTCTTATTAGCATTACCAAAAGGACAAACTAAACTTCCATTCTTCACGCTGCACCAGTTAACAGCAACATCTGCTGGATAACCTAGAGCTGTAATACCAGAGAGCCTGACATACTGAAGTGACAGAACAATATGAGACGTGGCTGTGGGAAGGCAAGGGTTATATGAGAGAATGAGAGAGGGCTCTCACATCAAAGACTTTGCTTTGCAATGACACCTACCCTTCGCTACTGCCTGTTCCATTGATTTCATGACTTGTCCAGGTTGCCAGTTCATCTAGAAGGCTCCCCAGGTTATGAGAGGTTGTATCAGAAACAATAAAGTCAGATGGCAGTTTTGTATGCCTTAGGGGGAGAAAATAGATCCATACACTAGGGAAAATGATAGAAAAACTGGAATCTTTTTACTCTCTTCCACAGTCATTTAATGTTTTAGCTGGCTTAAGTGCACCTTACAGTGTTAGCATCTCAATTTTCATGGCCAAAAGTTCCCCTCCCCTTAAGAGAAAGAACATTTAAAACCCCCACATTCACATTAGAAAGTCAATAACAAGAATATTTGCTTTGATAGCCTTGTTGACACACAGCAGTTGAGGCAGTTTTATTATTTTTTTTTTATTATGGCAAGAATATCTTTAGGGCAAAGACTCTGGGAGAAACACTATTAAATACTTAGCCTGGACAAAACCTTCTTGCAGAGGAATTTTCAATTGCTTTTCAGCTGCACTGTGGTTTATTGTTTGCTCTAAATCAGGCCAGAGTCGAAGCTTCATACCACAGTGTCTGTTAAAAAATCATTATGGTGCAATTAAAAACAACGTTAAAAGTGGAATTCCCCCCTCCTCCCCTCTCTCTGTAAAACTGTTGTACGCTTCCTCTGTGCCTTTCATTATCTGCACAAGCTCTGGTCAGGAGATACAGCTGTCATGAAACACTCAACAGATGGCAGTGGCTGGGTGATGCTTCATCCATTTTTGGATGCTCTACTGACATTTGAGCTCATGCCTTCTATAAATGCTCTCATGCCCCTGACTCCTTTTAGCCAACACAAGCCTACAACGTGCAGTGACAATATTCATCTTTCCAAAGGAATAGAGATAAATTGAACTGCCCTTATGAAAAGCAATATAAAATACTTAAATTTAGTGTCCTTTAAAACTTTTAACCATTATAGATAGATATGGCTAGAAAGTAGATAGACTGATAAATTGGTAGATGGATCTCCCTTCTTACTGCTGTTTCATCCTTAAGTTATTTTATTCTTATAAGGCTCTTCAGAGATTGATTTAGCTTACAAAGAACAGCAATTTCTCTCCAGTTTTAGGAAACTGCCAGGAACTAGAGTGCTTTGAAAAGAAATTGATTAGCACAACTTCTTTAAAAAGAAAGGAAAACAGCTAAAAGATACACAGTATCTTTCAGCTTTTCAGGTAGTGAAGGCTGCTTAGCGTTTTATCTTAAATTAAGTTTTTAAAGCTTAGCCCTATTGCGTTTTTGATATAGTTAGAGTCAAATTGGAAGAAGCAGAAACTTGTGAAATGGAAGACATAAGACTCCCTTTGTGTTTGTTTTAAACCAGCTTTATAACCATCTAACATAACCGTTTGGTATGGAGAGACTGTGACATTCCCTGGACGTGTCCCGCACAGGGGACTACAGTTTGTGCTTCCCAAGGTTCAATCCCAGTCACTGTGGTTCCTGATACAAAAAACAAACCAGAGATAAGAGATGGAGAAAGAAGAGGTGGATATATTCACGTGCTTAATCACAGGGATTAAGAAAGACTTCTTGGGAATGGTGGGTACTGGTATTTTGTCCTGACCTAGGAGTGGTGGCTACATTTTTCTCATACTGTTTCTAGCACAACTCATTCTAAATACAGGATGTTCAGAGACTATATCACTGTAAACATAGCTGATGTGTCTAATTGCACAAATACTTGATGATGCCCTTCACTATGAGGCCTATTTTTTAATGTTGCCAAGAACAATGTGATTTATAACTTAATTTATACCCTAGTAACGATGGAAGAAAATGTAAGGGCTGCATCACTTTGTCAACAGTCCTTGCTGAACAGCCAGGAGATATTTAACCAAGTACTTATGTAAGCAAGACACACCTTCTGGTGTGATGAAAGGGAAACCAAAGTTAGGAAGTATGATCTAATTCTTCAAGCCTAAGCTTAAATTTAGCACTGGAAGTAATAGTAGAATGATGCCAAGACAGTGAGAGGTTACAGTCAGAAGTGGGACTCTTTCCAGCTCAGCAGATTATGTCCTGTGTGAAGTTATATAAGATATCTTAAATAATCTTGACAGAAATTAACTTCCAAACACAATTTAGTGTTTACTAGCACTAGCCATGTTTGGCTACCACAGAACACAGCTGACTGATGTAACTGCTTACAGATTTCAAATTAGTCAAAGGACCTCCTGATCAGTCTTTTCACTCTGTCAGGTTTCAAGGGCAATGACTGGAGATAGGCCAATTTCCATCACTTTTCACACTGTATTCCTTTGTTATCCTTCAGCTCTTAAGAAAGTATGGGAAAAGGAGCACTCAGTCTATACTAAGCCTATAATTAATCAATAGGATCAATAGGATCACAGCCACTTATTTTCAACATAAAAAAAACCCCTACATGGTTTACCTCTACAAAAGCTTCATCTATTCAATATTTAATTCCCAAATTGAACCTCTAGAGACAACAAGCTACCAAGCGAAGCTAATGCCAACATCTTAACTTAGCAGTGCCTATTGTTTCATTTATTCTTGGGCTGCACAGCGAGACATCTTTACTAGATCAAGAAAGTCAGATGTGTCCAACTAATCTACGCTAATCAGTTAAGATATTTTATTTACCTCAGAGAGCAACGGGAACATACATGGTTCAGGCTGGGCACAATCAAATATATAACTTTCTATCTGAGCATTAGAAATGAAAGTGATGCTAATGCTGTATACCAGACTTAATCTTCTTTCTCACTCCTCAGAAGTCCTCTGGATCTTATTTTCATTATGTACCCAGAGTGTAGGCAGCAATTCCCATGGATTTCTGCCTTTAAGACAGCACTCTTCTCCCATACCTCAGCAAGTATCAAAGAATATGTAATATATACATTTATCATAAGGTCACATCCTCTTAAACACTCTCACTTATTTAAATAGCATTTACCTCCTGTTCTAGAGAAGTATGCTCTCTAGCTGTAGCAATACCACTATTTTTGCTGGTTTGTGCCTTTGCAGTCATTACCTATTGTATGAAGAGGGGCAAAAAAAAAAAAGAGCATAGTTCTTTCCAGTACTGGCTTTTGCATTTAGAGGCTCTTTTGTATTAACTTCACAACCCTGTAACTTACATCAGGAAAAAGAAGGATAGGGAAGAAACTGTAGAAGCATTTCAAACTTCTCTTCTGTAACATGTAAACTTGAGCTATGGAGAATTCTGCAGTGCATCTGCGTATCTGTAAGTCTGGATAGCATTACTGTTTCATGCTGCATTTCCCACCCCATATGTTTATCCCACACAGTTCCATGGAGCTATATTAATGACTGGAACATTACTAGTGGTTATAGTTGCATTTGGAGTTCAAAACCCAAGAGCCACCTGTTACACACTTCACACAAATAACAGCATGACATTGAAAGCTTTCATACAAACTCTGGCTATAAAGTCACCTCATAAGACAATAATTGGCCTTGTAAAAAACAGTAGGAGTAATCCCTTTCTATCATATGTACATGGCTTTGCCTTATTTCAGCATCATTAACTTATGGAGTGTGCATTTCATGTTTTTCTTGGCTTTGGTATAGATGAGATTATAGAAGTTTGAGCTGAGATCTGTATGATAATGATTACTTTTTTTTTTTTTTGTTCTATCATCCTTGAGCACGTGACAATGCAAAATGATAAATGACTGACAGCATAAACATTGGGGAAAGCAGTAACAAGCACCCTGCAAATATACAAAACAGCTAAGCTGAGCAGGAAAAAAAAAAAAATAAAAAAAAATCACGCTGCAAAGATTCACAAGCCACAGCTGATCTGTTTGAGCACTGTGAGACTACACACAATAGGGAGCTTTCCAGGACTAATCTGTTCTGACATTTTATAGAAACTAATTCTTGCAGAGAAATAAAGGTCTAGTTTAGAACAATTTTATTCAGGCCATCAGCATCCTTCCCGATTTGATCTGATTTTCAAATAGCATATGTTTTCCAGTTTGTAGTCTCTACATTCCTCATAAAAGCAAGATAAAACTAGCAAATACAGCATTCACACAAAAGCTAAGATATCAGGCAGGCACAACTTAAACAGATTTTAAGACACCACAATCACATAACAGGGAGAAAGCTGAACAAGCACAGAATTATCAATTTCTATATATTTGATATATGCCTATTCACACATATGCACACACATTGGGAATTTTAAGAAAACATTGGTTTATTTCTTCAGCTGGGTATATGCTGAGCATCAGCCACTGGCTGAAACCCTAAAAAAAACCCCCAAACCAAAACAAGGCAGCTATACGAGGGGTTTTTTTGGGTGGCTTGGGTACTGGCCCTTCTGTCAGTGTTTCACTGAATTATTTTAAACAGCAGCTCTTTGCATGTGAGGAGACAGATGCCAGTGATTTAGACAGGGCAACACACCACAGTGCTTTTACTCAGCTGATATTTAATGATTTGCCATTTAATACAGTTCATCTCTCATAACCCTGGGTTCAAACAGAAGCAGCTGCTGTTAGGGATGCAATGGTATTGAACTTCCAAGCAAAGGCATAGGAGAGCTTCTTTTATAGCTCTAGCTACTGGACCCATCTGGTTCTTCACTTAAGTACTGCAAATGAAGGAGAGAAACACTTTGCTTCCCATCAGTGAGGTCCTGAACAGAATGTGTAATTATTCAGACATTCCAGTCAAAAACCAGCTGCATTAACAACACGTTCCAAAACTTTGGTAGATTAAACCAATTGAATCCATTTTATTATCTAAACACTCTGATAAAATCAGAAGACTATAAAGAGAGGAATCTTATTTACTTGAAATAATTTTTAATACCACTATCCCCAAGTCTGATCACAAGGAAACTAGGTCAGCGTTTCTAAAACAGCTTCATCTGGAAATGAAAGATTAATTTTTGATTTACCTCCATTTTGAAACAAGGAGGGGGAAGAGAGGAAAGG
The DNA here is from genome assembly GCA_024605025.1 of Megaceryle maxima. Classification (NCBI taxonomy): domain Eukaryota; kingdom Metazoa; phylum Chordata; class Aves; order Coraciiformes; family Cerylidae; genus Megaceryle; species Megaceryle maxima. The sequence goes on along the minus strand of JANHGN010008065.1, from coordinate 70,863 downwards.
GAGAGTTTGAAGGCTTGTAGGACACAGCAGAAGCTGACATACAGTCGCTCTCTGTAGGAGACTTGCATTATTGAGGCAGGAGGCTTGCTGCTCCCCAATCCCCCAGCTTTGAGTGCTCTAACTGAAGTTAACTTCAGGGAAATGACTTAAGTGAAATACAAGCCTTTAGAGGTACTTTCAAGTTTTCTTTCCATCACTTTGAAGCAGAAAGCCTTCAAGTGCTAGAAATGTTATCAAACAGGTTGCCTTAAAAAGACCTTTTCAATTAAAAAAAAAAAAGTCTTCAAGTAATAATCTTCTATTTGCATTTTTGTTCTTGTGGAGATCTGATAGAAAGTAGGTTATGGCAGAATTACATTTACCTCCAATTCCTAGCAACATCTGTAAATTAGGATTTGCAAGAAAAGAAGTGGATTATGGACTTTCAGTAAAATTACTACTGAACAACAACTGTTGCCTAGTTATGATTATAGCTAATCCTTTCATTGCCCACAGTGGACTAAAGAAATTTCCATATCTTAACTATAGAAGTAGGTGTCTTTTGTTACCAGCAGCTTTTAAAGCAGAGTTATCCAAGCACCATGCAATTCAAAAATACAGCAATCAATATCAGGACTTACATGCAACTGTATTTTTTGGTTTCTCTCCACATCTAAGAATATGAACTCACTTTACAATTATTACAGGATTCAGTCTCAGTATGGACTATAATTTTGGTGATATTTTCACTATTGAAAGCTTTTCAGAGCATATGACAGCAAGCATTGCTAGAATTTATGTCAAAATCAGTTCTGGATGGGTTCTCCATTACTTGTTCTACCCAATATTATTATTGTTCTAGTGCACTGGGAGAAGTGGAGCCAATTCACCTCTCTTTCCCATTATTTGCCAGTTTTCAGTCCTTCCTTTTTTCCCCAAGAATACTAAATCTAAATTGTAGCATTGGACTCAAAGATTTTTATAAGAGACTTGGGAAGAGTTTGGCTAAATCTAAAGTTTATGCTGAATTAGCAGAATATCTTTTTGTGGTCTAGAGAGTTTCTCAAAGATACTTTTTTACTTCCAATTGTTGATGTCCCTTAAAAGCGAAACAGGATAACCGCATACAAGTCCTTGACAAGCTTTATCAATTTTATATTTCCAGAATCAGATTATTTTAAAGTTGGCTATTTTCCTTGTATTTTGTAAGTCTCTCTCTGTCTTGTTTTCGCCTTAAACTTCATCCTTCAAAAACACATACAAACAGAGGCCCAGAAATTTATGCTATGCTAGTAGGATGGGATGTTGTCTGATTGTTTTCTTTCAAAGAAATAATACCTAATAAATATTCCACTTAATGCCACTTCCTAAGTGGCAGGAAAAGGCCAGGAACTAGGTTTATAGAGAGGTTCTATCCAGCATCCCCCATGGTTTTTTTTTTTCTCTGATAGCTCCCAAAACTCAGTATTCTAATTAAGAAATTATGCTGCTTTCAATGCCCTTTTTTTTTTTTTTTTCCCCTTTTTCTTTTTATAGCAGATTCAACTGGATAGTTGTGGTGCAAGAGGCACTGCTACTTGCCAGTGTTTGTAAACAGACTGTAGAAGAAAGCAGAACATTTTTCTCCTTCCTGCTGTTTCTTGGCATCCTAAGGGTCTTACACAGCCAATTCTTCTGTGCAAGATGGGCTGAAGAACACTTTCAGTTCTGGTTTAGTTATCCTTGCCCAAAACTTTTAAACCTGCTCAGATGACCGCTAGCTCTTGGAGCACCTCAGGTCCAGAGACATTTGTAGGTTAGGGAGCAAAAGCCCACAGATGAGAGATGTGTTGTTTTGGGTTTTTTTGTTTGTTTGTTGGTTGGTTGGTTGGGTTTTTGTTTTGGTTTGGTTTTTTTCTAATTACACATGGCAGCCAATGTTAAACATCCACACAGGGAATGGGATCTTTCTAATTTCCTTCCAGTAGAACTGAAGCACCCTGATACCCTAAGGATTTCCAAATTTTCCTTATGGATAAGGACTCCAAGTTCTGACTCCCCAAATCCTTTTCATGCAACAAAATTCCTTCTCAGTTCAGGCCCAACACTTGGGTTCTATCAGCTGCAATTGCTTTGGTGGCTGCTTAGCTTACAGGAATTTTGGCATCTTCCAGGTTTTGCTGGCCGTGGTTAAATTTATTTAAGTCATATTTTCAAAGGATTTTCAAAGCAGGTACTTGCCAGCTTCATAGCTAGACAGGCCTAGGAGATTTATCTGCCAGAAGTTAGCTGAAAGATGAGTAACAACACTTGGCCTGATTATAAGTCACCAAAAACATGTCAGTGCTGAGGTCCAGTTATGACCTTCTCAGCAGAAAGATACAAGTTTATACCTCTGACAGAAACTTGAAGAAGATAACTTAATATCTCACATAGGAGGTGAAAAAGCTGAAACTCTTGGATAAGAGCAGGAAAAAAAGAAATGCGACAGAGAAATAAATAGTTTTAAGAGCCTAGCCACTTCATTTCAGAAGATGAATCAAGGTTACAAAAGTTATCTGGAAAATAGTACCTAGGATCTGGATTACCTGTTGCAAACTAAGACATAAGTACACCCCTATCATATGATGAGTATGTGTCAGCTGTGAGAGAGCATCTAAGCATTAAGTCACCTAATTTGACACACATACCAACTGCTGTCCTGTGACCAGGATTATGGATGCCATTTATCAGGATCTCCTCCTATGCACATTTCATTCACATAAGTGTGCATTCATTTTTGTAATAGCATAAGATCCTAGAGAAGGTGGGGGAAAGGAGGGAGAACATGCCACAGGCACATCAGCCTGGCAGAATAACTAATCCAGCCCACAATCTTTCCCCTTTCTTTCCTGGGAATCTTTAGACAAAGCAGCAGGCCAGGAGGATCTGGCAGGCAATGCAGTCTATGGTGCATAAACCTGATCTATCTGTGATAGAACAACTTATCTCTTAGCATGCTCAAATTCTTTTTCAGATGCCTTCCTATTTGCCAATATATATGCTGTGATGATTGCATAGGTTTGTAGCTATAACAGAGATACTGTGACACTCCACAATCCTGCTACAGCAACACCTGTGTGGGTAGGCAAAAATGAGTCACTCCTTACTGCATACTCAAGACCAGTTCCCTTTTCACTAACTTCACAGCATTTCTTGAATTTTTCAATACTCCTGTGCTGTGTTAGTTTTTTTGCCAGATGCATCAGCCTTAACATTGTCCCAAGTCCTAAGAACTATTCCTCTATCCTTAGCAACATTCATGACACCTCCCCACCAAATATACATTAATAAATTCATGGATTATGCTATTATTCTTTCCTCAAGAAAGCAAAATGAAATTACTAGCCCACCATACATCCTTGTAAACCCTTTCTAGAGACTTCACCAAACCAAACTCTCGAGCCTTCAGCCAGATTTCAAACCACATCAGTTTTCATTAGTGCATGATTTAGTAAGACTGTTAAATGATACAGTCTGGATCTTTTGTAAAACACTTGGTCTCAGAAAATTCCTCACACTAATGCAAACACAATAGTAAATATATATAGCATGCTTTAATAAAGAATTGTGTCTTGTTAGTTCTTTGTTCTTAAGCTTCTAATCATACTACCATCACGATCTTATCCACTGCTTCACTACTTGTTGCCTTATTTTTTTTTTAATTAGATATGAAATACAGGTTGTCATAGCTTCTAAAATTACTTGACAAGTAGCATACTTTTCCATTTTCTAGAAGGAAAAAGAGCCCTAAAGAAGTCAGCTCAAAATCTTCAGATCTTTCACTGCCCAAAAACCATATTTTCTTAAAATTTGTGTGTGCTAAGATTCCTTCCAAACTAAATTCTCCTACATGTTATGTTTCTGCAAAGTTTTTTTTTTTAATTAAAAGGGAATGTTATTATTATAGCTTTATTCAAGAAAAGTAGAGACAGATAAAATGGTGTTTAACACCTTAACATTTGGATTTACCCTCCTATCTCCCCATAAAGTTCCTCTTCCAAGTATTAACTACTGTAAGTTTCTGGTACCTCTCAAGAAAGAAATTACTCTAAAGAAAGATTACTCAGAAATAAAAGGGAAAACAGCGGTATTAAGTTTTTTCGGCAATGTCATCTTTTGAGATTCGTTATTTGGATCTTCATTCTAAAATAAAATGTGGCCCATGATAAAACAAACAAACAAAAAATTAATCCCAAACACAAGCAAAACAAACAAACAAAAAACCCCAAACCACAAAAATCCCTGATATCTCAGTTTCAATAGAGGATCTCAGTTCTGTTGTTATCCCCTCCAAATATTAAAGTTAACCCATGACCTCAGCAAGAAATCTATGCACACTGGAAGAGAAGGCTATCATAATTAAAACTGACTGTGGGAAAAGAAATACGTTTGTCCTTAATTACACCTATGCAAAGTGTTTACAGGCTGAACAGAAGTCATACTTGTCTGTTTCTTATCAGATTGTTTCTAAGGAAGAAGCTAGAAATATTTGTTTGGCAACCACTCATTTTGTAATGAGGTCAGCATGTTCATTTCATTTGTTTTTCTCCAAGTAATACTTAGTCCCACACCTTCAACTGAAGGACAAAGACTATTATTGCAGAGTATTAGCAAGAAGCTTGTGAAAATACAGAACAGAGGTTGCTTAACAACATAATACAACAGACAAAGGCATCTGACAACGCTGAAAGCTAAAAGGTTTTGAGATAATGTTAAGTATTTGATTACACAAAAGAAATATTCTGTAGGTATACATTAATTACTCAGCATAGCTGTATTTAGAATAATTTCTATTTAATCTGCCATTTCTCATATGCTACCTACAGTAGATAATAACTGGTATTGTCTCACTACATTTAAGACTGTAGTACTTTGGGAAAACTTTGGTTGGTGAGCCTTCCTTTGTTTCACATATACAAATTCCCGTTACCAGGAGCTCAGGGTGGTGTCCTTCCTCAGTGCTGGATGGACAATAACTTGCTTACTATGTGTATTCTGACTGAGGAATGTCATTTGTGCAGAGGAAATTGAATCCAACAGTTTTCATCTCTAGCTGGCAAAGTGTTACCTTGGAGATGCTGCGATGTGATAAATGCATTATTGGTCAGTAGTGACTGGATAAAAGCAATATTGTCAGGCAGGCTTTCAGATGTAATATGAATGGGAGAATGGGGAAACCAAAACCAACTCAAAAGACTTTTTCCTTTCCTTGAATATCAGGTGTGAACCTCAATATGATGGTAATAGGAACCACTTTCTATTTGTGATCAAATAACAGTGATGACTCTTCCTTTATTTAGGGTCCTTTCATCTTTTTAGATCAAATGCTTTATAGGCTTTAGATGAAGATTACTCCCTCACATCCACCTACCGCTGACATGCAGTCAGCCTCTGAGATGCCAGTGAAGAGTGCCAGCAGCTCCACATAGCTGGTTCCAGAAGGGGAAGTAAAAAAGAATTAATCCAGCTGAAACTACAGGGGAACAGCAGAAAGGACAACATAATGACCCAGAATGGAACTTGGCCAAGATACCAGGTTTAACAATCATGCAAGGAGCTGAGCAACTGCTACAGTTTAGCTTTGTGTCTCATCAGCCATGGTAAACCCAGCCAAAACACCACTGCTGAGCCCTGTGCTGATGAACTGATTTAGTACTCCTCTTGCTTCTGTAAGTGGCAAGAGGTGTCATCTATTAATTTGCCAACAGCCCTGACTGCAACACCCAAGTCTCTATTGTTCTCCTTTCCAAGCCACGCTCAACCCAGTTTACTTAATAGGGTATGACAAAGTCACAAGGCAGTGTGGCTAAAGAGACAGGCATTTGAGAGGATAATGATCTGTCAGCAGGGCTGTGGCAAAAGGAATTTACATGAAGATTAATCAATGTTTACAGCTCTTCACATTTATGAGAACAAAGCTCTGTTCCTACCTGCCACCAATTCTATGATTTTCAAGAAAAAAAAAAAAAAAAAAGTAAAAATAAAAATAAAGGTGCATCATTTTTTAGCTGAGGGATGGGAATATTGTTCTGTATACTCTGCAAGCCCTAGTTTTAATAAGTCCACAGTTTTTCTTTAGTGTTGGACCAATGTTGAGTAGACGCTGAATGCAACATTTACACACCATTTGAAGGTACTTGAATACTACAGTAAAGTTACCCGACTATAAAATAACCCAAGCTCCTAAAAAACACACACCACCAATTGGCCTCCACGAGCTATCCTAGCTGTCCTGATTCATGGTGATTTGAGAATTAAGTTTCTGCAAGTTAAGAAAGGAAGCGAGTATATCTTTTTAAGATGCAGCACACAATTAGAGGTGATCTGACAGAACACACAGTAAGATCTGAGAAACTTCTTCATAACCTGAAAACTGGAACATAAGCTAAAAGAAAAAGTCAATTTACTGATTTCATACAGGACCTAGTGTTGTGACATTGGAATTATAGATACTTATACAAGTATAAACCCTGGTCCCCGATGGGGTCCATCCTAATGACAAGTGTGTCAACACTGCTAGCTTCATCCAGTCATTTCCCAACAAGGATGATGGGTTTATACTCTGGGTCTGCCTAACAGGAGCAGCTCTCACTTATACCTGTCTCAGTCTTTCCTGGCCACAGCACCCAGGTAGGTGGCAGTGCAGACATTAAAGCTCTTTTCTCGCTACCATCACCTTTCTCTCCTACCATGAGGGAGGCTCTGCCTCAGGGGCCCTGCACCACATACCAACCTTAGGGTGGAGCAAATTCAGAATAACTCAATTACAGACGATAAAGTTACTCTAGATCTGCCCAACTTTCATTAAGACAGGAATCTCTCTTAGGACAAGCCAGCATGAAATGGGAACGATTTGGCATGGGCTTAATAGGCAGATTTATGAGTTGGCAACTTCTGTTTTCTTCTCTGCTTCAGGGAGTTTGCAGTGCCTGGTTTGGAAGGTGGTTTCCCTGCGCCTCTGGGGAATGCCGCTCGACTGCCAGCCTCACCCGGCTGCTTCTCAAGGGAGCAGCCCCTTTACCCACCCTTCCCCGTGATAAACTCCTCTGCTAACGCAGAGTCAGGGCAAAACAATGGCAAGTGACGGTGACTGAACTGCAGAAACACGGTGACGACTGATTAAGCAAAAATTAAACAAGACTCAAATAGCTCTTCTGCATAATTCCCGATCTGCATAACCAAAAGGGTGGCAAGACTCCAGCCACAGTTCCTCTCCTGCAGCAGCCAGACTAATTCAGTTTGGAGCACTTCTGTGCCAACAGGAATTTCAAAACTCTGCGGGGTACAAGAGAGTCTCGGCAGCTACCCTGGCTCACAGCCAGCCCCTGAGGTAGCCAAGCCTCCTGCCATGGTCACAGAGGGGCACCAGGGTTGTTTGTTTTGTTTTTTTGAATCACAGAACGTCTTCGGTTGGAAGAGACCTTCATGATCATCTAGTCCAACCTTCAACCCAAGGTCACCACTAAGCCACATCCCTGAGCACCAGGTCCACATGCCATTTAAATACCTCCAGGGATGGCAACTCCACCACTGCCCTGGGCAGACCATTGCAATGAAGTTGCTCCTCAGCAGACTCACAAGAGCACGAGCGGGCTAAAGGCCACAAAAACAGGCAGCAGAGGCACCACGTGTTACGGACCCAAACAGGAGACAAACTGCAGTGCACCCGCCGTGGTCAGCACTTCATCTATGAAATTACCTCAGCCAAAGGAAGAAGGTATCCCAAGGTGTAATAAAGCATAAATATAGATGTCTCTTGCTAGACAGAACTCAGTGAACCCCTAACCTTGAGCAGAGAGGTTATGGAGATTATCTAATATTATACTGTGGTCTCTAAAGCATCACTAAATTGTGGGCAATTATTGTCAGCTCTATTCCAACAAAAACAAACAAACCTGGAGAGTATTTAATCATGTTGCCTCCCCTGTGTGATGGGTTGGGCTGTGCTTCTCTGCAGTCTTCAGCATCTCCCATACTCTTCAGTGAAACCTTACTCACAAGTGCACAGCTCTCTACAGGGAGCTTTGCTAGGGGTTTGGCTCTTACAAAACTGGCAGTTTGGGTTTTTTGGTGTTGGTTGGGTTTTTGGTTGGTTGGTTGGTGGGTTTTTTTGATTGTTTTGGGGTTTTCTAGTGGTGTTTTGTTGGGTTTTGTTTACAGTACAATTTCCAAATGACCCAATATGGAAATTAAAGTTCCTTTAACAATAACAAACCAATGCCAGCAAGGCAAATGTTGTGGCATCACCACGGCTGGAAGAAACTCTTGCTGTGAAGCCAGAAGTGTTGCAGGCTGTTTACAAAACCATCAGTTTGCATCTATGCAGAAGTTAGTCTGGGACTTATTTGAAAGCAGGACTTTAACTCTGTTTACATATAGGTCCAAATAAGCTCAGCTGATAAATGACCATTTTTGAGGGGGGTGCAGATGAACACACAGTTTGGCCAAGCCTTCTTTAAAGCAGCTTTAAACTCTTTAGGAAATTCTGTTTAATAGAAAGCTATTGATAGATTTGTGATCTGATTTCCTATGAGGTAGTTGAAAAACATTCCTGCTGATACAGTAGAGCAAAATGAATCTAGAACAGGCCAGTTCCTGCTATTTCTACCACAGCCACTACAGTAAAATTCTGCAAAGTCATGACAACACAACTTCTTGACTGTATCTTGTTCCTATGAATCCAATTCTCCTGGACAATAAGTGAAGGACATTTAAATATTCTTTGTGTTCAGAGAGAACCTTGCTTTTCTGCAGATTTTCAAGACCTCTTGCATGTGAAAAAAGGAGCTAGGTTGAGTTTTCTTCCCCAGCCAGAGGCAATCTCTAGTAGTATTCCCCTCCTTTTAGTTTACAGAGAATCTATAAAAAGAGATTGTCCCCTCCCTGTGCCTACCACATTGATGCCAGATACTGTAACAAAGTTAAAAATAGTATTGGACTATCTACTCCCAATCTGTACAGGCTGCTTTGCTTTCAGTTTTCTGTATTTTTTAGGATTTTTACTAAAATTTAAGGTCAGGTCAGTTGTATTCAAAGTGTTTGGGTTTGTTGACTCTCCTATAGTGGCTTACATTCTCCTTCCCTTGTATACGTGCTCCTCTAACCCTTGCACCTGAACTTTGAGAGTTTTGTTCATCGGCATAGACACCACACCTTCCTCATGGTCAGCATGGGTTCCATCACATGCAAGGAGAGGTATTAACAGCATAGAAAACAGCATTTCTTGCCTGTGAGCCCATTCCATTCATTGGGTTGGTCTCCCATCCTTTGCTGCTGCTACCACAGTTTGTCAAAATAAATGCTCTCTGGGACTGCAAAGGCTCTCCCCCACCCCTGCCACCACTCACCAAATCCAAGCCAACAACTCTCAAAACAACAAAGAGATGGAGGGAGAGAGGCAAAGGCTGATGGAGTTCCTTGGGACTTCCTATACCCTCATCTTGAAAGCTTATAGTTCCCCAGAGGATGCCTTTGCCATACTTCTATGTTTTGGTATCAGTTCTTAGTTCAGCTGAGAAAATTACTGGAGGAAGATTATTTATATTTCCTTTAATGAAGAAAAAAAAGCACAAAACCTAAACCCACCGACCTTTAAAGCCATGAAAATGCCTATTTATTGTTGAGCAAAGTAAATATCTAAAGTAGACTTAAAATGGCAAGTCTACTATTTCTTATTTCTGAAAGAAATTACCAGAGATGAGAAAAGTGAAATAATTGGGAATTCCTGATTTGCTAAGATATACCCCTTCTATCGTATAGCCACTATCTTATTCTCTTTGTTTACACATCCCCAAACACTTCTCCATTTTTGGTTCTTACTTTGGCTGAAGAATCCATAATACAATCTGTTGTGACTTGACATATCACATAGATGAATACTTTCATCTGCATTAGCTAACCCTGGAAGAAATTATTGGAAGTTACTGCTTACTTTGATATTCTGCCTTTCTATCTTCAGCAAAGCTAGCACTGGCTTGAAGCTATTCATAGAATGCCCTTGGATAATGTGATAGATTGTACATGAATTCAGCCTATAATCATTTTGGAGGCGGTAATGACAAAAGACGACTGTCCAGGTCCTGGACTAGTAATTGCCTTTTTTTTTTTTTTTATTAAAGAAAACTGGTATGCAGTGTTCATTTTCTTGCTACTAAAATAACCATGGAATAAATCACAGAAAGCTGAAGTCTAGTTGTGTCTGTGGTGGTTATGCATTTACTGACTGGAGAGAAAAATCTGTATCCAAATACACCCTGGTGCCATTAAACTCTCTATAAAATAGTAGAAAGAAACTACAGTTTTGTAGATATGTTAAGCAATGTTATATCGTTATTAATAAAGTGGCTTCATATTTAGGCTAAGTAGAAACTGAAGCTACAGATCCCAATATGTTATTCCTCACAGCTGTTAAAACCAGTACAGATGCTTTGGGCTGTCTTTGAGCCACATCTTTTAGGAGAGGCAGCCCCATGAGAAAGAAGGAAAGGAGACTGAGAGATGTCTTATAAAAAGCTGTTCATATTTTCCCAGTGCAGAGCTAAGTTAGCCCACTTAAATTTACAGCAACTCCTGAGGATCTTAAAAGGAAGCTTCCCACCCCTCTGTGGCCAACGCATGGTTACTAACACCCCTCATGCCATTAGTCCCAGACTAAGATAAGAGACAGTACATCTTTTGTCCCACTCCAACACTGCTTTACTCTGGGAATACCAGACAGGGTTTTGTCCCCAGAAGAGCACTTTTTAAAAGACAGGAAGAAATAAAATAGCCAGATCACCAAAGAGACTATCTCCTTGGAAGAAAGAGTCCACACAAGGCACAAGTTGAAATGAGTGTAGATAGCAGAATATTCAACATATGCAAAATTAAATTTAGCCAAATAACATCATAAAAAGCCCAAAGTTATTCCTTTCATCTGTAGGGCAAATGAGATAAACCTGAAAACTGCCATTTGGTGAGACCATACCCTCCCAATCCAGAACAAATACATTCACAGCAGACAGTACAAGGCATAGAAAATACATGGCCTTTTTCTTCCAGATGTCTCAGAAGAAAATAATGAGGCACAGGAAGACAGATTTATGTTGTTTCATGAAAACAGTGTTCTCTTTCTGCCTCTCTTAAATTTGCTTTACTTCTAAGAACAAGGGGAAAAAAAAAATAGTTGACAAAAGGCTGCTCACCAGATACACAGCATTAATCAATGAACTGGGCATAGGACTGGATTTCAAGGAACCTAGTTTTACTCTAGCCATTTGTGCTAGCTATTTCACCTCTCTCTGCCTCAGTTTCCTTGATTATAAAGTAGGATTAGATCTTAAAAAGCCATTTCATGTCCAGGAAATGTAAAGCACTATCATATTAATGTTATAACTGGAGAAAAGTCAGCAAGTTTAGACCTTTTAAAACAACTCTTCAGGAAAATAACAACAACAGAAAAACCTCCATGAACAATTGTCTGTTTATTTGAAAATGGCTACTTTGTACCTTTAACATCCCAATAAAAATACAGAAGCAAAGCCTGGTTTTAATACGTGTGGTATTGCAATCCCTTGTTGCTGATAATACTTCTTAATGTTAAGAGCCTGTTAGCTAACTTATGTTTCCTCTGGGTGCGTTCCCATATTCTTCTCCTCTTTGGTAGGCAGGCTCTTGTTGCTGCTCGGATATGTATCCCACATCTTGTAATCATTAACGTACTCAGGGGAAAAGGAGGGGGCAAGATGACGTCGTTTCCAAGTATGTTTCTGCCCGATTCATTTTGGCTTAATTTACAGACCAAAGCAGAGCTCTATCGAAGCACGTCCTTCCTCAGTCATTTATCATGCTTCCCCTTCCCACTCCTGAGCTGAGATACTAAGCAGTAATAATGCAGCTTTGGGTAGATTAGTAAGTAATTTCTCTGCTCATTCTTATCCTAGTTTTGTTTAGATTTGGAAATGTTCTTAATGCTTACAAGTGTCAGTGAATGAAAGTAACAGTAGAATTGTTAAGCTGCTGCGTTGGATGGCAGCTAAGTGTACAGAAAGAGAGAATATGCCACTATTGTCTTTACAGAGAAGGCAAGAACCTAAATCAAAGCTTCCCAGTATGGGGGAGGAGTGATAAAAGAAAATAATTACCATCCCTAGGATGATGGGATAGAATCAGTGCCAGCCAGTCCAGCCCTGGCAAAGGGTAATCGACAAAGTAACACTTTTCCCACACTCCCCCAGACTACTTTTCAGTGACAAGTCTGTTTTTCAAGGGCTATGGGACAGACAAAATAGCAGGAAGGCCTGGGCTAATTTTGCTGCCTCTGGCAATCTTGTGCCCTAAGCAACCACCTACTTTGACTTCACGGCTTTGGCCCCAAGAGTAACTACATTGGGAAGGTCTGGGAATGTGACTGGTTAAGATTTTCAAGGCTGGTGCTCAAATACATGACAGGAAAGCTTCAGACAATACAGTGTTACTAGAACTAGGGCACTAAACCAGACAGCCCTTTAGGTGTCTCATACTGCAGAGTTCCAAGAGCAGCTCCCGTGCCAATTAAATTGATCTGTTCCTCACCCCCTTGTCCTTCACCATCATCCCTCACACCCCCCTTGCTCTGTTAACTCTTGGTGACATGTATATCCTTGTAAAGAGCTCCACCCCTCTCCATTAGGCAAAAAAAAATTAAAATGTTGAGCAACGAGCTTGAAAATATGAAAGAAATTTTACTTTCAAGATGACCAACTCACCCCTCCCTCCAAACCCAATACACTGCAAAGGTAAAAATTCTTGTTGAACTGGGCCTCTGTGCTCTTGTTTGCCAATAAATGGGCTTGTTTTTCTTTCCCTTGTATGATGTGTTTACCTCAGTAACATGAAATATAATCAATAAATAAACCAGAAGGAAAAATCAGTCCTTTAAATTAAACCAGAAAGATTTCACTGATTGCTTATACTCTATGCAGTGCATCATAGAAAACAGGCAACTCCCTTCAGAACATGTCTGTTCTGAATATGTAGTTATTAAAGCTACATATTTTATTTGCCTGTGCATTTTACTACCTGAGTGAATTTTAAAGTGACTGACACTCTTACATCTTACCAGCAGGTCTTTAGAAACTATAGCTGCATGTTTCCCATAAAATGTCTTGAATATTTCACCATAGGGAAGCCCTACTGTTGCTGATAAAAATCATAGCAATTACAAAGACAACAGGTTTACATTCCTCCAAATATGATCTGAACTCCTGATAATTTAAGGAATCTCCCTCTCTATTTCTGTGTTCACTGCCTGTGCCAGATCCTCACTGTGTGCAGAAACTTGCTGGAGTTGGACTGCGCTTATTCCAAACTCGAATGAAACAAAGCAGTAGCTTTGTGGAGTTGCACTACCACCCATTGTAGCTGCTCTTAATACAAAACACTGGCTGGCACTGGGTGGTGGTACTAACACAGCACACAGCTACCCAACCCCCTTTTCTCTTTTGCTACACCTATCTACATATCATCAAGTCTTTTTTGGACTTGTAATAAGATTTGTGCCAGACTATGTTTCTTGGCTTTAACAGCAGGCTTCCCTTCCAGAATATACATGCTGCTTTACACATACTTTTATTACTGACATCATGAGAATACATCTCTACTATGTTTAAATTTGGGTGTTAACCTGATTTTGCTTCTTCCATATGTGGGTGATGCGAGACACTAAGAAAGCAAATTAAGCAGCTGTTACCTGGTTGAACCATTTACCCCTGCCCTTGCACAGGGGAAGTGATAATCTTCTGAAACAGCAGGCAGCCTCGAGCCAGGATCATTTCCCAGCAATCGGAATTTCCATGTATTTGAATCCTATCACCACTGCAATCTCACTGACTTTGCATTTTAACGCGTTTAAAATACGAATGGGCACAAAAGTAGTGTCCCTTCATCTCTGCTTGAGTCTCAACTGGACGTGCTAATAAGCAAGATTTTAGAAGTAACCATTGACAATTGCAGAGATCCGTCTCATCAGGACTAAATAACAGATATTTCCAAATGTCAAACAAGTAAGACATAGGGTGGTCCCTATTAATCAAAGCACATTTAAAACTATTACTGTTTCTCCCTGTGAGCTTCTTGCTTTATGAGAGCTTCTAAAAATGGTAGGAAATAAGCAGTATCTTGTATAAATCCACGTTCTGCTGAGCGAATCCAGATGAGGACTCAGACATTCAAACACAAGATCCTGGTGTTCTCAATGAGCCATACAAGAAGGTTGATTTAGTTTATTTCCATTTAACATGATCTCCACACAGACTGTTTCTGAGGATCCCACTACATTTGCCTAGACTGGTAAGCTGGAATTTGATTTAGTTCCCAGGATGGGCCTTTTATATCACATACTGTAATCAGAGGAGTCCAATCTGTATATTGCCCAGACCACAGGATTGATGGGATCAAGCCTGGATCAGTCAGTGGAAGACCAAACTCACTTTCCTGCAAGGAAAATCAGAGTCTCTACAATCAAAATTTAAGAAGGAGGAGATATTTTTCTTACTGTCCTTAGAGAGCTACTCCATGAATATTAAAGTCTCGGGCAATCGGCTGTTTAGAGGTAAACAAAGCTATTTCTAAGGCCGTGATTTGACAACATGAAAAGCTCAGCAGCAAAAATGGTTTAAATTTTCTGTCATCTTTTAATTAACCTTTCCCTTCTCCGGCTCTCTGGTGTAAGAAAATTCTGTCCAAAATTTTACATCAGCTCCCAAGTTCAATTCCCTCGTGCTGATACTGATACAGCTGAGAGAAGAAGCTGCAAGGGCAAAAACAGACAGCAAAGAATAGCTAAAAATTGTTTACGTTGGTATCGACTCCAAACATTTCATATTAAAGTGCAGCCTAAATTTAATTTCTTAGTCTGGTTTTAATCTGAACCAGCCACCCTTCTTGTGTCTGCAAAATTACTCTAGTGATGTCCAAGATTAAATTTACTCCTGCATAATTCTCAAACTCTCTAGCTCTCTCTGGGGCAGAAGACCTGTAAAAGTAGCCCTTTTGGCAAAGCCTTTACATTTCTTTCTCCAGTAAACCGTGGTCCTGTGAGGTAGCAGGAGCACACGAAAACAAGAAAGGTTGTCGAAAAGAAAAGCAAATTCTTCCCATCCATATGAAATTAATGGGTACTGGGTTAAGATTTGGAATAATTCTACTCTGCCCTGCATTAGCACTCAGGATTTTCCTTTCACATGTACCACCTTGCCTGGTGAAACCCCCTTTTCTCAAGCTCAGCCAAACAGTTCAATAATTCAACAACTTGTTTCCATGAATGTGTGGGGAGGAAAAGAACGTCACTGCCACGTATAATATGAAGTATTAATACCAAATATTAGCAGTACGATGAAAATAGATTGTCATTTGAATACTGATATTATGTTCCATTATACATAATATAGGCTTTTTATGGTGAGGTGGCTAAGGACTGGGGAGTAACACAGATGAACAGGGGATCAGAAGCTAGCAGGATCCCAAATACAAAATGGATTATGGTAAGACTGAAGGTTAGCAGTTCACAGCCTATTGGCTGTACCATAATTCAAGAATAAACTGAGCCAGTACTAGCTGTGCTATGGCACAACCTTTCTTTACCAAGAAAAACCAGTTGAAAACCAGTTCGGATTTAAATAAATTGAAATTTGTACCCATTTGATCTTGTCACAGAGCCAGAAAACATGTCAGAGAACAGCAGGTAATCTTGGAGGTGTTACAATCAGTTGTATTCAATATATGTCTTCAATATATCCAATATATATTCAATTCAATTCAATACAATCAATATTCACTATACAATATTGATCACAAGAGATGAGATAGCTGATCATACCTTTTCATGGACAACATGGGAGTCATAGTTGAAAGAACCATGTTTGAAGAGATAATATTATTCTTCCTAATGATAATTAGAGTACTGAATCTCAGTTAAATCAGCTTTCTTAATGAGTAGGTGAGGAATTTCCCTTTGCCACCAACCTCCTGCCTCTCTCAGTTTAAAAACAAAACAAAACAAAACAAACCACAAAACAAATTAAAAAAAAAAAAACCCACAAAACAAATCAAAACAAACAAAACCCAAACCAACAACCAAACAACACCACAGAAGAATTCCTCTACCTAAAATCCCAAATCCTGCAGCTTTGGAAGACCTTCATTGTTTCATCCTTCTTTGTATTATAAGTTCAAAAAGCAGAACTAATAAAAAGAAATCAAAAAGGATTATGCTATCTGCTCCCCAGTGGACTCCAAAGGACGACTTGTCAACCACAGACCCACATCACATCACTGGGCCATGCCTCTCAAACAACAGACTCCTTCAGTGAGGAAAAAGTCAGTCTTCTGTTGCAAATTTTACCTCCTACTTATTTAATGCAGATTGTTAAACCCAAATACGCGACTTTTTGGAATGTGGGATTAGTCCTGAAATGCCACTCTAATACAGATAATTCTTTCTTGCTTCCTTGAGGGTTTATCTGCCAGGCTAGACACTTTGTTAGCATTAAGTTGGTCTTCTGGCATTTGTGAGTGGAAGCTGGTGAAAATAGATGAGACGAGGTTGCAGAGGAACCCTGAGGGAGCTAAGTATTACCGGATGGCATGTGAAAACTCAATTAAATTTATGCCAAATCATTTTCAGCACATGAAAAGAAAATCCAAAGCCAAATGTATGAACTCCAGCTCTCTAGAACTATTAAACTTCCATCTTAGTTATGTTTCCTTTCGGTGTATTACGAGTCCTCAATTCCCCTATGCCCGAGAGAAAACTGAGTACAAATCCAAAGATAGCGATTGGAGGCAGCATGTGAAAGTGCTGATAAGTAGGTTCAGGGCTACTCTCATGGTTATACTTTATCACTGTCAATTAAGTAAGTATATAGAAGCATATAGATCTAAAATATAATAGCAATCACAGCAATACCAGACGAATAAGGAGTGTTTACTTTATCCAGACACTGAGAGATATTCCCCTTATTCAGATATTGAAGTGTTCCTACTTAACTGGTTTACCTTTGGGTTGACTAGTAAGACCTGAGATATATTTTTGTTTGGTTTTCTTTTCCATGAAAACAAAATAATTTTGCTATAATTGACTACATGACACTGTCCTGACACTCAAATGCCAGCTATTTAAAATGAAACAGCATTAAAATATTGCATGTATTTTTGCTGGTTTTGTGCACAGATCCTTAAAGCCACCAGTTAGTTATTTACAAAAGCAAACTAACAGCACTTGGATTACCTCTGGAAGCTATCCATTTTCATACTAGTAACTGTACTGAATACCATATTGTATTCTATTAGGAAATTTGTGATAGAAATAAACCTTCTGCAGAGTTAGAAAGAGTCTATTAAGTGACTTTATTTGTAGAAAATCTGGTAGCTAAAAAGAAAGTTAAAATATTCTGATACTCAGGTGTCATGAATGCCTCTTAAAAAGCCTGAAAAAAAAAAACCAACCAAACCTTGGCTGAATTTTTGAAAAAGTTTTTTGAAATACACCTCAATTTGTACATTCAGTTCAACTGTATAAATATTATTTTCCAATCACTAATGGCTCTATGGAAAGTTATTTCCCAAAGTTGGAGCTGTTTCTATTAAAAGCACAGATCCAAGTTTCTAAAAGACATCTGAATTAAAATCTTGCCTTAATGGCTCTTCTAAAGCCATTCTTAATTTCTCTTAGAAATGAACTACTCTGTTTAATTCCAACTTTTATGCATCTAAACTGACCAAGAGAATAGCTACTTGAAATTGCTTGTCTATTTGACAAGGCACACCCAAGAGAATGTCAAGAGCTAATCAAGCCCCTGTCTCTCAGCCTCTTTCAGTTCAGATTTCTGGGCAAGTTGCACACGTGGAAGTCCAAAGTCAGACCACGTGCACCTCTGAAAGTTAAAAGCCTTTGAGAAAGCTGACCTTAATCTTTTATGGGCTCTCTTTATGAAGTCAATAAATGGCAAAACTTGCATTTCTACTGCAAGCACTGAAGAAACAATAAATCATGATTATAAGCATGATTTTACTATAATCATATAACGGCCAACAAGAAAGCTTCATTACTATTTTGATGTTGGCATTGCCATTTCTGATTCTTGGTGAAACAGGCAGCCAAGAAGTACTGTTTGAAAATAAGCTAAATTTTTCTAGACTGTCAATTCAAGACTCATCAATGCAGAGCTTTTCTGTAGGGGATATTCCCCAAGCCTTGCTCTGATCTTGGGTAATGTCACCCCACAACAGAGTCAGGATGGTGGCACCCCATAGGTGCTCCTTGTGGCAAGGGCAGCAGGACATGGGTTGGAGAGTCACATGGAAACCCTGAAGAGCTGAGAACAGATAGATTGTTTCAGTCATTAGGATGTATGATTTAAAAAAAAAAAAAGTAAAAATCGAAGCACTTGACTGGACCCCAGGACTGTTTCCACCCCTCAAGAACAGTTTCAAGGAAAGTTTGGTTTAGTGTATTAAAAATCTAGTTTTAGTTGTTTAAACTGAACAGTCTCTCAAGCATTAATCTCGTCTATAATAATGTAAGACTATTTAAGGCACTGAAAAAACCACTTTGTATATGATAAGAAGCCATACTGATTCATTCCGTAAGACGGATAGCACAAGATAAATACTTGATTATAAAATAAGCTCTAGATGATGTTTTCATGCAATATTGTCTTTAGTGGGCAGAGCCGTATGAGAAACTGGATAAACATAACTTTTAATGCCAGTCCCTGTTATCTCCTCCTTTTCAGCTTTAAGTGTGGATTGTGTTGGGTTCCCCCCACACACCCACCCCTGCATTTCTATTTTGTTTCCCTCCTTACCGCCAGAATTAGTTCTCTAGTCTGAATAATAGAATGGCAATTATTGATTTAGTCTGAAAGGAGGGTGACTTTGATTTAAACAACATACAAAAAGCACACAGCTTTTAAGATAGAGCATAGGGAGCAAAATCATAGTTAATAAAAACACAATACTATTTTAAGATCTTCAAAGGCTTCTGTAAAATAATTAGTGTCATTTAAAAAAAAATAAATCTTTTGAAAGACTTTTGTGGCACTACATTGCTGAAGCGATCAATTTTCAACAGATTTACTTGTAAACTACAGATCAACTTCCTCCTTCTTTTTTTAGAAGAACACAAAATACCAAATTATCTAACAGGACTTGAACAAAGAGGTCATGAACAAACAGTCCTGGCTTTTGTGGCAAATGAATAGCACTAACTTCAGTCTACTTAAGAGTGCAACAGCATTTTAATGAAGAGTTACACTATGAAGGTCTGTGCCACAGGTAATATGGACCAAAAGCATTGCTCAGAGACAAGTGAGGTATTTTTTTCCTTAAAGATTATTATTATTTTTTTAAAGAATGAATGTCAAAGACTGATCTAATGGCTTAAGCTTTAAATAAACATCATTTCTCCCTGCCCCAAATGTGCCAAAGGACAACTTCTATCACATCATTTGCAGTCCAAGAAAAGGTGGAGATCAACTAAAGTCATATATTTAGCTAATTATATGGAAATATTAAAGGGAGAGGGGTTTTTTTGTTGTTTTGGAGAGGTATTATACAAAAGGTGTCTAAACCACTTGGCTTCACCACAGAATAAAGGAAACTATGTGTTTCTTTTCTTGGCAGGTAGAAGCACAGGTAATACTGAGAGTAACTTCTTGGTAACAACAGGGGTGCAGAAGATGCTGTGTAATCAATGGCACCCTGAATTTTGGGGAAACCATCCAGCATGGCACTAGCTCTACAAGTCTGAACAAGCTTCTTCTAGTCACCAATACCACAACAGCAAAGCAAACAGTGGTAACAGGGATGGGAAAAGTTTAAAACATGCAATTCCAAAAGGAATCTTGGTCCACTCCTCTCTGCATGATTATATACTCCATGAATGAATTAGCCATATTTTAGTGTTGCTTTATTTAATGTATTTTTCTTCTGTGCAGGTTCTTTGACAGTTCCCTCCTCCCTCCAGTCTCTACCCTTTATTGGTAATAAAAATTAATTCAGTCTGCCTATGCCTTTCTCTTGGAGAAAAACAAATATTCACACATGCAGCCCCACTGTCCTGACCTCCTTCCCCCCTACTCCTTACCCAAACACCAAAAAAAAATCCTAAGCATAGAGCTTTTCAGATGAACTGGCACTTTAAAGTAAGCTCATCCATGGAGGAAAACTGCTTTCAGACCTAGAACAATAGTCCCAGCATAGTGATGGATATATTCTGCCAGACAGAAGACACATTTGAATGCTCCGTAGGAATAAAAAAAATAAAAAAATTGTTTAATCCCAAATGAATACAAGAGTCAGGTAATAGAACAATTTGCTAGTCTTGAGAACTGCTGCATTTGACACGAAAGGCAGCACATTTTGCTTTCCCCTCCATCTATGACCTTTACATAAAGTGTGACATAAGTGCTATAAAAAGATTTATTTGAATGCATTAATGCTTCCTTTTGAAGTCTGCCATAATCTTTTTATTTACTTTTTAAAATAAAATAACAAAAAAACCCACCACCACAATGGCAATCAATTTATCAGCAAGTAAATTACTATCTGGAAGTAGATAGTGAAATAAATGCTATTGTTGCTTTGAAACATCTGGCATCTTAACTGATACGCTTTTTGCTTTTGTCGATCCTCAGTTTAGAACTTCTTTCTGCAAAGAATGAAAGCTAGCTGCAAATTTCTAAATGATTATTCGATATGGCTTTTTACATTCCCAAATGTATGGAAGTGTAATTATTCTTGGTCTCGAAATACACAGCTATGGCAAAAGGTTAAATTAAATTTTCTCTTTTTTTTTCCTTGTGATTTTTCTGTAAGTGCAACACTTGTATTTTAAAATGAGTGTGTTAATTCTCCTGGAGGAAAAAAAAAAAAGATAAATTAAAAAAAAAAAGTGTGAGAAGCTCATATGCTATTGCCTATTGTAGGTGAGAACCAGATCTCTACCACTACAGCTTCCCCCATGCAGCAGTGTTGACAATACCAGCTGTTATTCCAATAACTGCTGCTGCAATCAAGCCTTTTCTTCAAATTAGAGGATGCTTACTCTGCAGAATGATCCTTTTCTCTTACACACTAACATCAGGAAACCTCCTCAGTACTACCTATCTGGGCTGGCAATGATATGGCCAAATGTTGAAATGACTCCTTCAAAGCTTCAGGTTTACAGCTCACTGTCCAAGTCCAGCAGATTATTACTTGTGCAAAGTAGTATCAAAATATATTAAAGAAATAATTATTAAATGCTGAGTTTATTAAGTTTTAATTCCCACTCAAAATAATATTGACACTTATGAGGGAAATATATCGTAAGTAAAATCAAAATTCCTGTACCTTCCCTCCTCAGTCATCCTGGAGCAAATCACAATATAGACCATTAAAAAAAAAGAGGTGGTACAATTTACCAGAGAATTGTGGATCAGGAAATTTGCTCCAGCCAGAGCAGAGAAGTAACTCTGATCCAGCAGGATGCTGCAAAACGCACGTAACTTAAGGTAGAAACTTTCTACCTAGTTGCAAATGTTGAAGTCAGCAAGACTTTTCAACACGTGCATTTTAAGTAATTTCAGAGCTTGAGGGTTCACACTGAATCTTTTTTCACTGCCTTTAGGTACGTGTCACCAAGAGCAGAAAGGAGACTGCTCCATGGCACAGCATTGCCAAGCCTCTCCCCAGCCCTCAAGGCGAGACGTGTACTTGAGGCAACCATAGGTTCCTCAACCAGTTACTACTGGTCAGAATGCTCAGAAGTAGTAGGTACCTGCATACTGCAGACTTTACCCTTTGCCTGTTGAAAATCATCAGCAAGATACTTGTTATAAGCTCTTCCTCAGGTTTTTTTTTCCACTACTGAAGTCCTTCATCTTACTGCAAAATGAAGTTATTTCTGACTGGGAGAGACCGTGAGGTTGAGCAGATGAGTCTGTTTCAACACAAGGGTATTTGTTGTGGGAGCACATAACAGCACATGCTACTTCAGCTTTTAATCCATACTAACTGGAGTATTTCTGTGGGCTGGGCCAGATTTGCCAGGGTACTTCTTAGCTGATCACTGTCACTGACTGCTGCAACCACCGTGCTTGAAATATACTGGGAATTTCTGGGTACTTTTATAAACATGCACCGAGTGTTTTTACAAGATATATTACTGGGCTCACAGACTGAGTGGCTTTTTATTGACATTTTTGTGTTATTTATTCATTTTTCCTTGATGATGCAAGGCATAATTCTATCATTTGGTATTTTATGGACAATATACACAGCGTGGTTATTTTTTCTTTAGGCAGAACTATTAACCCAAACATACTAGTGGCAGGAAAATCTTAGTGCTAATCACTATTGGATTTAGTGTTCTTCAAGTCTGACTCATTGCCAAAGAGATGTGTATTTCAAGCTTAAATGCCAAAAAAGGACAACTTTGAGGCCAGAGACCCTATATGACAATAATATCCTGACACCACATCAGCTCAAGCATCACTGAAGATAAAACAGAAGTGTATAAGTACACATGTAAATATAATGATATTACAATATCCAAAAAGAGGGGGAAGTTAAAAAAATCCAGTATGAAATGACAGCAAAATGTACTGCCACAAACTTGGAAAAAAAAAATGCAATAGTTTGTTACACTAAGCAAGAACAAAGAGAGCCATACAGGCTAGGAGAGAACATAGACACAGGGGATGGATTTTCCTTTGGTGCAGGGACATGGAGGGGAAGAAGCTGTTTTTAACTGCAGCTCAGGACTGCAACTAGTTATTTTCTTAGCAGGCTAATATAGACACACAAAGCTTTCAGGAGGTAAAGTCATCTACTTCTAATCCCACCAAATAGATATTGAAGTAACCAGCAAATTATGTGATATTTTCACTGAAGAGATAATTACATTAGCAACCCATGAGACTGTAATAAGAGGGCAAATTTACTACCACTTTCTGCACCCAAGCAGAGATTCTTTGGGGCTTTTAAATCTATGGCCATCTAACAAATGTTGAGCTATGGGAAATCAGAAAGTGTAGCCTGCCCTTCCATATCACTCTGAGCTTTAGAACTCAGGTTTCCTAAGGGGATCCTGTGTCAGTCATGTTCTGGCCACGTACCACATCTGTGGTTAAGCAAGGGCATTGGCGAGATGGAGAGAGAAGAATGAGAAGTCATTAGAACGTTTTGTCTTTGGTCCTTGTATATAAAGCATTACTCACATTTAGTTACTCAGGAGGAAGCCAACGTTTTTTCTAGCACTCCCAAGGCATCAGAGGTTTGAACATCCCTCCCGGAGTCACTTTCTTGAAGTGTCTGTATGTTGTTTTGCAAAACAAATGCCTGCCCTGAATAAAAATACCCTAGAAGTATTGAATATGAGCTATCCTGCACAGCTTTATAACTGTCAACATACTCAGCCATATAAACTCCCTGAAATAATTTTTATCCCCACTGAAATCATCACAAAACAGGTGCTCAGGCAGAATCCAGGTGCACTGTAAACTTTAGGCCAAGTACTCTTGCCAGAGTCACATATCATTGCTACGTTTGAGTCTGGAAGAAAACCCAATGCAATTCCCCTTTTTGGTCAAAGCAGAAAAACAATAGCTGAAACAAACTTCAGGGGCACTATCAGTCTACCCAAAACTATCATCCCATCTTGGCTTAGTTCCCTGGGAACAGTGCTTGTTGTCACTCTCCCCCTACTTTATTTTTTTTTTTAATATTATGGTTCAGGCTTGGTTGACCTCTCTTCTCTATGTGCCTCATGTTTGAAGTTGTTTGGATGCTCATACAGCCCACCAGCCAGAAATCCTAAGCACACAGACATAGAAGATAACTGTCACGTACTGGGCCATAACACATGTCAAGCACTTGGATTATATCTGCATAGTTCAGCTTCCCTTCTTTCTCCAGTGTAAAATTCACCCTTTTATGTAGGTCCAAGCAGTTAAACAGTTACTGAGGGTTATTTGTTCCATCTTTATGCTATTTCTCCAGAGAAACACAAGCTGCAGTCACTCATCTTCAGAATATCTAGGACCACAGGAGAGTCAGATTGGAGGATTTTTTTGCACCACTACAGGGCTGCATATTGCAACTGATTTCAACAGCTGAAAATTCCTTCATTGTTCTTCATACTGGTTGTATTCATAAGTAACTTCTCCAGATGAATTTTATGAAGGTGCTGATGTACTGCTTTGGGTCTTTGTTTTTTGTTGGTTTGTTTGTGGTTTTGTTGGTTTGTTTGTGGTTTTGTTGGTTTGTTTGTGGTTTTTAAAGAGGTCACTAAATGGTAAAATTAGTCCACAAAAAAGCTTTGATATTTCCAAACCTACTAAAAAGCAAGATGAATCATACAAATACTTGGTAAACACTTTATTCTTACTATATCCATAGAGTGTTAATATATATCACAAAGAGAATACTGGCTTCAGCTGGAATTAGTAATGCAAGAATTCCACCTATTTCAGAGAGGCATGGACAATCAAGTGACATATTGCAGTACCAGATGAAAAGATACTGCATAACAGCAGCATCTTCAGTGATGCTGTTGGACTTTCTTCCTCTCTTCAGTAGCAAAAGACTCAAGCGCCTCTAAGGGCAATTGTAACTCATCATCATTTTGATCTTGAGCAAACATGCATCTGAAATTCCAGGTAATTCCCTTTCTCTACCACTTCAGAAATCAAAACAAGATCTATGGTTTAAAATAATCTTTTGGGGAAAAAAATAACCGTTTCAAATTGTGCTGCTGAAAAAGCATACTAGTTTTCAGCTTTGTGTAACCTGCTGCAAGAGCCAAAAGGCACAAAAAGTGGATTTTATCAATAAGAAAGTATACACCCTACTCTCTTACTGCAGTGAAACAAACACCCTAAAAACATTGGTGACTTAAGTTCAGCAGAAACTTTTTTATCCAAAGTTCTATTTACCTTTTATTTTAATTATTCTTTTAAGTTATCAATAGTGCATTTCCATTTTAAATGGTGAGGACCAAATGTTACAAATCCTTTTTTAAGCCTATCTTCCTGCTTTCTTTCTTGTTTTGTTTGTGTGTTTGTTTTGGGGTTTTTTGTGGGTGTGTGTTTGGTTGGTTGGTTGGGATTTTTTGGTCTGTGGTTTTGTTATTTCGTTGGGGGAGGGCGTTTTGGGGTTTTTTGTGGGTTTTTTTGTTTAGTTTTTTTTTGTGGGGGGTTGTTTTGTTTTTGTAAATTATTATTTTCTTTGCTTTGTTGTTTGGGTTTTTGTTTTTTTTTTAAGGTGAAGTGAGCCCCCCAATCCTGAACAACAACACCTTCAGCAGTGTGACCCAGGTGAGAATGCAGACCTCAGGCAGACCCTCTAGAAAGAGGGAACACTGAGGAACGGGATGAAAATGAGGAGCACAACTGATGTTAGGGAAGAAAAGGAGAGAGGAAAGGAAACCAAAACTAATGAAAGTGAGTTCCTAACTTTAAATTTCAGACAAAGATCTGGGAAAAACAAATGCTGTGCTTTACACGAAGCCTTAGTTATGTCACAGGGCAAGAATTAACCAGAAAAACCCCTATTGCAGAGCTGCCTTCAGCACCTCCTCCAACGCTTTTCAGAAGAGGGTTTTACACAGGGGAAACACTTAAGGTTTCTCTTTAAACCAAGCAGTCAAATCCCCCTCCCTCAGCCCCCAAGGCAGACTGCTTTTGCAGTGAGAGCCCAGCAGTAGCTTTATGGCTCAAAGAGTACCTCCAGCTCCCACTCTTTCAAGGGCTTTCCTCAGCCTAGCACTGGGACAATACACCCAAAATGGGAGAGAAAAAAAGAAAAAAAGAAAGAAAACTGCACAGACTCACCCATTGCCATGGAAACAGCCAAGCATCAGGCCTGAGCACAGGGGAGATGATGATCAGCTAGACCCTCCTAACCCAAATCCTGCAACCGAGATGCAGGGCAGTGTGTGTGGGCAGGGGCAGAAATAGGCTCTGCTCCCACCCCAGCAGCTGGATGAGAGCTGCTCCTCCTTACTCCTAATTGCTCCTAATCACCTGTCCCTTCTCAGCTCCTTCTCTGAGGGTGAGGCTGGGGAAGGAAAAGTGATTTTTTCAGTGGGCTCTCTAGTGCACAATGCTTTCTGTGGCTGCTCTTGACAGATGCTGTTTATAAAATATGCCTTCCCTAAAGTCATAATCTTACCTTAAAGCCTTTTGCTCTCTCTGACAAATTTATACCAAACTGGATTGTGGTTAATACAGCTCAGGTTCCCTGTGTTGCTTTGCCTTCTTGTCTCTAGGGTCAGTTTATCCTTCATATTTGCTTTTTCTAATGCAGTCACATAGTGTAAGACATCAACATTTCTTCTGCAGTAATCTCCCAAATCTCTTTCCTTCATCAGTATGCTTTTTTTTTTTTTTTTTCCATTTGTTTGTTTGTTTTGGTTCACTGCTCCTAGACTTCATATTTTCCATCATGTACGCTAAACTTTGTTTTCACTTACTGTCCAGACATTTAAGAGATGCTGCTATCTCTGAAGCTGGCTGCGCAGTTCCTCATTACACGGAGGTGACAGCCAGTAAAATGTCAAACATTACGTTGTTTTCACTGCTTTGACAAACCTACCTAAATGCATTTTTCTGTTTTTAAGTGGGTTACCAACAGCACAGTCTCTGTTTTAGTGATATATCTGCTACCTGAGTAGGTGAGAGGAGGCATGTGCAAAGCCAGCTCTGCTGGCCTATGCTGAAAGCTTCACTTGTCATAAGCTCAGTGTCACATACCATTCAATTACATCTGATTCACAGGAGTTGTTCACTAGAAGTATGTGTAGGCTAGAAAAAAAGTGTGGGCCCACATTTTAGTAAACATGCAAAGAAGCAACAACAATACAGCTAGGCATGCTAACCAACACAAGGCATCGAGACTGACAGCTTGAATAAGTTTCACACTCACACTGATACTCTGCTTTCACTCAAAACTCTGCTTCCAAACTGCTCTTTAAAGTGGAATCTCAAGTTAGAGTTTTTTTCTTTTATTGCTAGATTTATTGCAGTCATCTCCCTCTGACTGTGGTCTCTACCAGCACTGCTAAGAGTTTGCCAATTACTGCCAGTAATGGTGATAAACTTTTACACTGGTGCCGCTCACTCAGTGATCCATCAAGCAATTATGAAAGTGCTTAACCTGATACGCAGTAAATTAGAAAGCTTTCCCAACTTCAGTGGGCCTCCCTACAATGCATAAAGATAAGCATGTGTAAGCATCATGTAAAATCCACATATTACCTGAGAATGGTCCAAAGACAGGCCACAAGCTATACGATAACTTACAGCAACTCCAGCAAGAGTGAACATCCAGACTGTTGCTGGATAATATTTTTAATGAAGTTCCACAAGGATAAGTGTAAAGTCCTACATCTGGCATAGAACAACACTATGTACTGGTACAGTTTAGGGGTAGACCCTGGAAAGCAGCCCTTTGGAGAGGGACCTTGGCATCCTGGTGGACAGTAAGTTCTCCGTGGAACAGCAATGGGCCCTTGTGGCCAGAAAGGCCAATGGGCTCCTGGGGTGCATAAAGAAGAGTGTGGCCAGCAGGTTGGGGGAGGTTCTCCTCCCCCTCTACTCTGCACTAGTGAGACCACATCTATAGTATTGTGTTCAGTTCAGGGCTCCCAAGTTCAAGAGGGACAGAGAAATACTGGAGAGAGTCCAACAGAGAGCTACAAAGATGGCAAAGGGACTGGAACATCTCTGCTGAGGAAAGGCTGAGAGCCCTGGGGCTGTTTAACCCGGAGAAGAGAAGCCTGAGAGGGGAGCTTAGGAATGGTTACAAATCTCTGCAGGGTAGGGGTCAAGCAGAAGGGGCCAGGCTCTTTTCTTTGGTGCCCTGGGATAGGACGAGAGGTGATGGTCACAAGGGGAAGCACGGGAAGTTCCATCTCAACATAAGGAAAAACTTCTTCACTGTGAGAGTGCCAGAATCTGGAACAGGCTGCCCAGAGAGGTTGTGGAGTCTCCTTCTCTGGAGACTTTCAAGCCCCACCTGGCTCTGTTCCTGTGTGGCCTGCCCTGGGTGACCCTGCTCTGGCAGGGGGGTTGGACTCGATGACCTCCAGAGGTCCCTTCCAACCCCTACCATTCTGTGACCCTGTGATTCTATGAATCCTGGAATAATATCTATGCTGGCTTTAAATGCCTGCAGTACAAGAAGATACCCAAATTTAACATAACACTTCTGGACTTAAGTAGCCTTTAAGGGGTAGCAGTGGGTGTCAGCTCCTGCACTATCCCTGAGGTGAGAGCAAAGAGACTCCTCTGTTGCTTTAACTCTTGATTTTCACAGCGAGTTGGTGACTAAAGGGCTTGGGAGGAAGCACTTCTACCTGCAGGGAGTTTTGTGGAGCAGAGGGAAGGCTGCTGGCTTTCCCCAGCCACTGTAGTTCTGCAGGGCAGGCTGGATGCTCATGTAGCAAAGGAGTCCTCTCACCTCTTTCTGTTCCCAACTCCTCCTCTCACTGTTGTACATTTTTCTTGCTTCACTGCACATCTTTGAAATACCTCAACCGTTTGGGGTTTCACGGCACTTTCTCGTTACCAGTATTGTAAAGAGTTCAAATGGTGATGGTCATCATGTACTGAGACCTGAAAGAATGTAAATCAGAATATCCATTTTCCTCTACCTTTTTATTCTCTTTTAGGATTTGTGAAAATACGGGCTGCTGTTAGACAGTAATAATAATAAACAATAATGTTTGTTACAACACAAAAATGAAGATTCCTATCATTGTAGTAGGAGCATCCCATGCTTCCACCTGTAAACCTCACTGTTCCTCACCTACTGAATGCGAAGGGCAGTTTCAGCTCAAGACAGAAAACTGTCACTACGACAAAGTCCAACTGAAGGTCTGTCCCTCACCTAAATTCACAGTTTCTCATCCACCTCTCTATTCATACAAAAAAGTCCAATTGCCCAAACAAGCTGAGCTGCTAAAACAATGAGGAGAGATAAAGAGTTGGTCTCTAGGTCATCCCGTTGCCATTCTGAAAGTCATTTATGGATTTTGGCAGATGAAATGCAGAGGGAAAAAGCATCATTGAGGATACAAGACTGATGGAGTGTATTCATTTGGTTCGTTGTGATTCCAAATGCTTTTCCATTCTTGTTCTTTTTCTTCTTTGAAATGTCAACCTAGTCCAAAATGGGCTCTGGGAATTCAGAGGACTTACAACCTGACGTGACAAGTTCCATATTCAATTAAAAAGATACATTGGCACGGGCAACCTCTGCCATGTGTGAAAATGTAGATTTTTACCAGTAAATAAGAAAACATCTTTAATGTTGTAGGGGATTCTCTCTCTCTTTCTCTCAGCTGATTGGGAGATTGAAGAAGACTGTGAAAAGCAAGGAAAGCAAGCAAGACAAACAAATGTTTCACAGTGTTCAAAG
This sequence comes from Megaceryle maxima, assembly GCA_024605025.1. Lineage (NCBI taxonomy): Eukaryota > Metazoa > Chordata > Aves > Coraciiformes > Cerylidae > Megaceryle > Megaceryle maxima. Next base: position 41,442 of record JANHGN010008065.1, on the reverse strand, counting down.
TCACAAGCAACTATGATGCCATGTTGAAAGTATTCCAGCCAGAAACCCTTCCCCCGCCTTAGTCTCCCAGATGCATTTTCTCTTGTGAAGGAGCAGTTTACTCTACAAGTTATCAGAAAAGCAAACAAACAAGGAAGTTTACACAAAAATCAAGGGGAATGGAATGATAGGACAGTGACAGAGAACAACAAAAGCAAGGAAACGCACAGATAAATGTCAAATGCACCCTCTGGACCCTTCCATTTGTTTTACAACAGCTAATTTAAAAGACTCCTCCTTCCTTACTTTCAGGATGCCGCCTGCTGTGTCAGGGTTTGAAGGCATTCGATACTATTTACTCTTAGTAACTGGTGTGGATTTCACCAGCACTAATGGATGCATATTCAGGGTGGGGGAAGATCCTCTTCACAAAACTGCTCTGGGCAGCGCAGGATGTGTCTGTGGCAGGGAAGCAGCTATGCTGACCTGCTGAAAAATATCTCTGATCATCTTTAAGACTCAATTTTACCACAGCATTCCTGGGTAACATACTGCATCTTTTTCTGCTTAAGCTCCCCATCTCCATAACAGCAAGATAATATATTTGCTTGTTCTTTGTGGGTGAGATTGTCAATATCGCTGTGAATTAGCTTGAAACAGAGAGTAAAATCTCCCTGGGTTTCAGCAGGAGGTTGTTATTTGTATGCTTTCATTTGTATGCTTGGGTTTTCCCCAACTGTCTGTCTAGATCATAAATGCTTTGGGTCAGAGACTGTATTTCCATGTATGTGTTAACTACAATTCACAGAGCAGAGCTCTGATTTTGGATGTGCACTCCAAATGCCAATGAGTAACAGTAATTGAGTGGGGAGCGTGGGCTACTACCTTTCAGCCAGAAACATGGGATGTACTTGGTTGGGTTGAATCTGAATCAAATTCAGCCCTTGGTTTTTTATTATTTTTTCTTGTTCTTGTTTCAGACAGGAACCCACATGCAAGCACTGACCAGACAGATTCCTCTACTCTTTTCTGAACAGTAGTGTGGAAAATGGGAACAGCTTTGAGCACGAAGGAAATTAATGGGTTTGGGATGTTATTTTCAAATCGTTGTAGAGTTTGTCATAACAACACTTCTTTTATAATTTCTTTGATAGCTCAGGAATATTACTTTTCTTCTTTAGTGAAAGGTCACACAACTATATACCATCTCTTAAAACCAGTGAATGCGTAATGGCTTCTGCTGTTCTAACAGGAATCATTAAACAAATTCATAAATCAATGAAGCATACCGATGCATTACTTTAATTATCATTTCTGTTCAGATGGTTGGTTTATGTAATGTAATTGTTTACTATGTCTGAGTATTAGACTAGAGAAGCTTGGCTGGATCTTCATTTCAGAACCTATTCTAATTTCTTAAGCGTTTTTATGAAGTTAACAAACAATAGTCTACGGAGTAGACCGAAGAAATTCAGTTCAAGGAAAAATACATCTCCCCTCCGCTTTTGGCATTTGTTCTGAGATAATTTTAAACATTCCTGTCAACCTATGTGTTTTCTTAGAGATGAATGCTGTCCTTAGATTTGTCAGTTAAACCTCCATAACAGTTTGTAGGCATTATGACGCATTACATGTTGCTGACAGAATTTATGAGTTGCGCAGTTGGCTTCAACTGTACCATGCTCAGGATACTAGACATGACCAAAGAGAAAATGATAGACATTAATAGCATGAGTAGCACCGACATTTTTCTTTGAAATATAAAAAATAATGGGCTCAGATGAAGTATTACAAAATTCATTTTCTTGAAATAATATTTTTCCTAGCGGAGTGGTACAGAATAGCTGAGAGTTTAACAATCACGATTTATGCTTATTACAAAATCAAGGTCTTGTCTCAGAAATAATGACATTAAAGCCCCTTCAACTGCTATAATTTAGATCCTTAGTTATTTCTTGTGTTTTTAGCTTTTGGGGGTTGTCTTTGCACTGAGAAATGAAACTCCCATAATCTGATAACCTTAGGCACTGGCGTTTTCAGAATAAAATAAAACTAAGAGTATCATAAAGTCCCTGTGATGGGATTTACAAGAGCCCAATGGCCTGGATGAAGTTAACTCAAGCAGCAAATTAGGGCCCTGCTCAGGGTATTGAACAGCAGGAAGTGAGGATATTCCTCAGCCAAACTGACTGAGAGATCTGAGTCAAAGACCAGGATTTCAGGGGAGCATAAAGGGGAACGCTGGGCTGGAAGAGGGAGCCTGAGGAAGGATGGACACGTAGAGTGTAGAAAAAAGACTGCATTACATTAACAGATCACCTGGCTGAGAAGGAGCTTTGCATTTATCCCTGAAGACAGGATCAGCACGATTCTTTTGTATCCCTGTAGTGTCTCAAATTGACTACAGTAGGACATTCATGATTTACAGGCCTTCAAAACTGAATGAATTGGAAAGAGTCTGTGATTTTTCTCACCACGTATCTTATAACCTAGATAATCCTCTCGTGTCCAGGCACAAGAATGCATATTTCTGTCCCATGCTTTTCTGAATAAAGTGTAAAAGGTTTTTCATTTGTTTGTATTACATACAAGAGGTTTAAACGAGATATGCTATCTCAGTTTCTCATGAATGTTAACATGAGCTACATGTATATATCAGATGCAGATCCCCTGAAGTGAGTATCTCCCAATATGCTCTACAATCCATCATGGGATCTGAAACTAATAAGTAGGTAATAGGACCATCATATGAGCTTTGCTTATTTACAACTGTTATTAAAGTAATTCAAAAGCAGAACTGAGGACAAGAAGCATATATTAAACCACATTGCTTTATAAATGAAAAAGAAAAAAAAAAAAAAAAAAAGATGACCAGAACAATAAAATGTCATGCTTAATTCACCTGAGGGTTAGCTCTACCAAAGCCAGAGGAATTTTGTCACAAATTACTATAGCTTATTGTGTTGAAATTCTCTGGATCTTGCAGCTACAGGAATTAATAGTACAGCATCTGATGAGGGAGATTTTAAAATCATAGGTGATATTTTGGAAAATTGTTATCAAAAGTTTTAAAGAAAGTAAATTGTTAAGCTGTTACAACTCCTGTACCCAGATGTCCTTGGTGTAACTTGCAAGTTACATTATTTATGGTTTCTATATCTTTCGCACACTGTGACATTTCAAAGAAAGAATTTTGTTAAAAAAGCCCTCTAAAAATTATTCAGCAATGTTAGTAGTGCATTTTTTTCCAGGGTCTTAAGAGCTTCTACTTTTCCACATACGTAATATTTTCTCCTTCTAGTAGCATGTTGCTTCATAGATTGAATTATACTATCATATAGGTTTATAAAATAAGCCCAAAGTCTAGAACATGCCTTAAAGAACAACCATTAACACAAGCTGGTACGTGAGCTATCCCTCTTGAACCTCAGCAGGTCTTCTGATTTAGCAGTCTGTTGAACTCCTCTACATTCTTGTCCTTGCTGGAGTATAACTTTTGTGCTGGTCTGTATCAGAAACTAGCTGAGATGCCCCAAAACAATAGGAAAAGCAGAAAAAAATACACTTTGCCACACTAACTGTGGCTGCAGTTCCAGAATGGGAATGACAGTTGTTATACAATTTCCTTGTCTACTTGAAACTTGTGAAGCAGTGTGAAGAAGTTCTTACCCTTTTTAGTCATTTGTGGAAATCTATAACCAAAATCAGCTGCTGTAGGACTCCCATATAATCTTATCTCAGAAACACGTTAGCATGAATTGTATTTTGTTACTGTTATTTCAGCAGACACTGGATCGTGAACATCAAGGTACTTGGGACCAAGATAAATTAATGTAACACTTGAGCCCTAATGCTTCAGAAAGGGAAAGGGAGCTGTTTGTAGATTTAATTATGCCTCATTTTGCTGTATATCATTATAAATTACTGTTCCACAACAACTTTCTTTCAGAAGTATCTAGGTACATAGGGACATCCAGAAAAATACCCAGCATCAGTCCAGCTCTCCTTTGTCTTAAGATTGTATGGTGTGGCTTTCAGCAACAGCACAAACCTCTTTTCCCTTTCTTGTAGGTACAACAACTTCAGTGAGTGGTTTTCAGAAGGATATGTTCATAAGACAGGGGGATTTCAGATTTCTTAGTGAAACACACAGCAAAAGCCATCTTAAGAAAGATGATGCTATGGAAAAGAATGAGAAGAAAAGTTGTACAAATAAGAGACAACATTGTCAATAGTGTAGAGTGACTTCTTTGGTTATAAATCATTTCCTGACATCAAATGTCAACAGCACGCATTCATAGGTCAAACTTAGAAAGAGACAAAATACTGAGGGGTTGAAAATTCCTTGCAACTAGCATGAACACATTTATTCATAGACTCTGATTATCTTCAAATTAAACAATTCACTGTTTATCCTTGATCTTTATACCAGTTTCATTAGCAGAGATGGGTTTGGCTATAGAAAAACGTGACCTTGTGTCATAAATTATCTCCCTGCTTTTATGTTCAGCAGTTGCAAGGAGTTTTTCAGGGGGGCTGGGTTGGGGACATTTGCTGTTATCTTACTGTTGTTGGTGTGTTTGTTTGGTTTGGTTGTTCTGTTGGGGGTTTGTTTGTTTGTTTGTTTGGGGGTTTTTGTCTTTTTTTCTTTCTTTTTGTTTGTTTTTAGTATAGTCATTAATTGAGCATTGTGAATGCGCTCAGCCTCGTACTTTACACTGACAAAGGCAGCCCCATGGGACTTCTGTTCTCAGTGCAGCTCAGACACACAGAATTTAGCCCACTGACTCAGAAGAGATTCTTCCTTTGCTCATGTCAGACTGTGGTACTTTGTTATCTGGTGGAGGCAGATTCTCTCCTCAAAGAACCAGTCAGAGATATTTCCATCCTCTGCTATGTTTCCGCAGCTCCCTGTAGAGTCCAACATTGAACCAAAGTGGAGAGAGAAGTACACATTATCCATATGTGTGGCCAGCAGGTCAAGGGAGGTTCTCCTCCCCCTCTACTCTGCACTAGTGAGATCACATCTGGAATACTGTGTTCACTTCTGGGCTCCCCAGTTCAAGAGGGACAGGGAAATACTGGAGAGAGTCCAACAGAGAGCTACAAAGATGGCAAAGGGACTGGAACATCTCTGCTGAGGAAAGGCTGAGAGCCCTGGGGCTGTTTAGCCCGGAGAAGAGAAGCCTGAGAGGGGAGCTTATGAATGGTTACAAATCTCTGCAGGGTGGGGGGCAAGGAGAAGGGGCCAGGCTCTTGTCAGTGGTGCCCTGGGATAG
>JANHGN010008065.1:15859-36084 GCA_024605025.1 Megaceryle maxima | reverse complement strand
ATCTGGAACAGGCTGCCCAGAGAGGTTGTGGAGTCTCCTTCTCTGGAGACTTTCAAGCCCCACCTGGCTCTGTTCCTATGTGGCCTGCCCTGGGTGTTCCTGCTCTGACAGGGTGGTTTGACACAATGATCTCCAGAGGTCCCTTCCAACCCCTACCATTCTATGATTTTATGATTCTGTATTATTGCCCTTAATTATGGTTCCATCTAAATAAATAGCCATGATCCTGGAGAAGAAGATGTGAATACGGATGATCCTTGGGGAGTGCACTGCTGACAGAAGGCCCTGCTCGAAGAATGGTGTGGTCCGTGTGGCACTTGTACTCCTAGCGTAGCTGAGGACCTGTGTTTGGTGAGTTTTCTTTGCAGTTTTCAAAACAGGTCCATGCCCTAAGGGCAAAGCCTGCTCTCCAGATGGAAAATAGTGAGGTAACAGGGCTTCAACTACAGACCAAACATCCAAATGTCTTCACCAAAGCTACCTTGATTTATTTATTTTTACAAGGTTTTGATTAATTTTGTTTGAGGGAAATGGCCTCTATTTCTGCCTTTGCTCAGTTTGAACATGTTTTAATAGAGGATTAGTCTCCTCAGGCAGGTGCAAGGAAAGTGCTTACAGGATACGACAGTGAAAAGAACCGGCCGGTAGAGAAAAAAAACCTCAACATGTTGTGGTATAATGAGCCCATTTAAGCAGAAGTGAATGTTTGACATTTACATTTCCCTGTCTCCTGTACAAGGCCAGAACAATGTTCTGAAAATCTGAAAGCGGTGGAAAATATTTAGCTTAAAAAGAAATTAAATAAATCCCTTAAATTTATTAAGTCTCCAGCCTTGACAGCTTGTCATGGGAAAAACTGGGTGCTCTCCATCCCTAGGGACAACTCTATTCTCAGTTGCTCCACAGATCAGCTGTGGTGTCACTTTGGAGAAAAGACACCTGCTCCTTTCTCAGCCAGTGGTGGAACAAACCAGTGATATTTTAAAAATTAACAAAAAAATAAAAGGAAAAAAAAATCAAAATAAAGCAAAAAGAAAGTAAAATTGATGAAAATTAAAGAGTGGGGATAGGAGAATTACAAGAGAGGGACAAAATTAATAAAGCCTATGTTATTTACTCTAACTTTCTAAAGCCATGACTAATGCATAATTTAAATATGTTTAATTAATTAATCCAGTAAATGGATACCTAGCAATTTCAAGGACGTTGCAAATAAGCTAAAATAGATTGCATTATCAGAATAGGCAGAGAGCATGCCCAGTAATATCTGGGCTAATTTGTCTCTTAAATAACATATCATTGTTCCACTTCAAATTCCTCCTTAAAACCTCTTTGCTCTGTTGCACCTGTGAATGGTAAGGCTTATGCTGCTTATTATGCCGGCCAATTTTGTCTCAGTGTCTTCTGTTTTGTACTGTTTATACTATCTTGCACTTAACACATAGCACAGGAATTTTTCTAGTCAGTTTAGAAGGACTTTAGCACAGTGGGCTTCTAGTTAGAACAAGGGCTTGTAGACAGCACATGAATACTACTAATAAATTCATAACAAGAATGGCATTGGGTAGTTTATACTTTGGCTTCGTACTTGAAAGTCACTGTCAAAATGAAAGCTACATTTTCTAGTTATTTTCCTCAGAAAAGTAAAGCATGAGAGAGGCCTTTCATCTCGATGAGAAATATGATTTGTAATATTTTTTCATTGTCTTAACATCATTTTAGGAAACGGATGAATACATAAAGAAGAAAGAATAACAACGAAAATGAAAGAGTTGATATCTATATGAGCAAAACTATTTAGATGGAATGAAAGCTGGTCTGGGTGTTGGCCAGAAATCATATCCAACATGGATCCCTTTAGACTCAGCTAAATGTGGTTTTGATGATGGAAAGAGAAAGGGAAAAAAAAAAAAAAAAGGAAGGAATACAGCCACAGCAACATGGTTTTGTGGCAGCAGAAGTGACATAGGCACTTGTAAAGAACCAGCTCGTGTTGTGGTGAGAACTGCAGTGAACGAGAGTGAAAGTGAGGAAGTCTGCATAAGGATGCTTTTTTTTGACCTGCTTATGAACCAAAATACAACAAATGAATAATAAATGGCAAAGGAAAATTTTACAACAAAAACCAGCAGAAAGCAGGAAAACGGGGAAGACCTCACAAAGAAATCTGATCCCATCTGCCTGCCTCCCAGAAAGATTAAGATACATTCAAAAATTATTTTGATCCTTCAGTAACATCTTAAACCTTCTTAATATAACCCAGAACCAATCTTGGCTTAAATTCAAAAGGCCAATGTGTATTTTTCAACTGCTGACATCTGAATACCTCATTAGGATGTTGAAATTGTCACTCAAATGGCTGTTTTATTTACCTAAATGCTGATTTAATAGCCTGAACCCAAGATTTGGCAGTATTGTTAAGGCACCCATGTTTGAAAATTGAGTGCTGACTTTGAATTATATCTACATTTGTACCACTGTTCAATGAAAACAAGCTTTCTATCCATCATGGCAATACTCACACCAAAACATGAGGTCCTGTACAGATTCAGCCTATCAGATACTACACTACATGCAGGTTTTGTCTTTGGGTTCTGTTTGTTCGGTTTAGAATTAAGACTTCATCTCATGAGTATAATAGCTGACGTGAGTTTGAAGGGAAAAGGCCAGAGAACAGCCCTGTAGTTAGGAGAAGTAGTGAGACCAGAAGCTTGAAAGGTCCAGAAAGGATGAACAAAGGAAAGGTTAAGGGTACCCTGAATGGCACCCTTACTGATGGCAAGTGGATGATGATTAATGAGCTGTTAGAGCGTGGCTTTCCTTTGCATCCACATTCCACAAGTAAGAAGCTAATTAAAAGGTATATTTTTTTAGGTGAACATGTCTCTCTCAAACATTGAACATGGAATCGACCACTCTGGGATTTTCAGCCTGGGTATGTCACTGAATATTGCAAGGTTGGACTCGATGACCTACAGAGGTCCCTTCCAACCCGTAACATTCTATGATTCTATGATATGCTGCAAATAACCCCCCCTCCCCAAACCTACCACAGCAACAACAACCTAAAGACCACTTCTGTTATAAGAAACTCATCTGACATTACCAGGTAAAGTTGATTAAAAATACAGACTAATTTGGAAGTGTAATACCCCTTTATAGTGAAAGTTAACTCCTTTGGTTAATATAGGGTTTCTTCTGAGTTTTGTAGTAGCATGGGACAGCTTTGTGGAACAGGAGCCTCCTTCTCTATAGCTTTTCTATTATCAACAATCATGAGTAAAAGGTGCTACATTTGCAAAGCATCATTATTCGAACCTATCAATGCTAAAATTCCTTTTCAGTTAATCTGCCCTCACAGCTTGAAACACGCTGGCAGTCCTGGTGTTTCATCCAGACAAGCTCTGGCGTAAATCCAAGAATGACTGTGACCCTTAAAAGGCCTGGGACTTCAGTTAAGGCCAGTAAATCACTCTGAAACGTGACAGATCTGCGACGTGGGCAAATACCATGATGTTGCCCTCTCACTCGTTTTAACTCACTCCAAAAAGTCTTGGAGCTGGGTTTACAGGGTGGTACCACTATTTTTTTTTTTTCAAGGGGAAAATCCCACAACACATATTTATTATTGCCTAAGGATCCACAGTGTGAAAGGGCCTTTGGTAAGTGAAGCTATATTTGTCCAGGTGAACCACAATCACAGTGGGATGCACAAACAGATATTTGAGCATCCAGATGTGTGCAGGCAAAATCAGAAGGAACTGTTGAAAACAGACATTTTTTTTTCAATGAGACATTTTTATAGTGCCTATTACATGCAAACTGCTCTGCATTTTTACAGTGAGCAAATATCAATAAATCCATGGCATGTAAAAGGGCACTGCTACTATGGCAGTTATTGGAATTCTATACTTTGTCAAATATATGTACCTCTTAATTCAATAATCTTTAAAAGCAATACTCATTATGGTTCATGGTATGACACCTGACCTTTTGTTAATGTCAAGTATCATTTTATTTTAGCATGGAAAAAATTATTATATATCTATAAATATAATCATTATTCTTGGGGAAAAAGTATTAAAGAAATAGAATAGGAAACTGATCAGCTAATCGATTATTTGACGTGACAGTGATTTTATGTAGCATTGTTGACATTTCTGTAAGTACCCTAAACAGGCCCATTGTATAACAGAAATCAGCAACTGGAAGCCCAAATCCTGCTTGTAACACTGGTCTGTTAGCTGAGAGTAGCTAAAAAAATCCCGTCATGCTGATTGGCAAGAAGAACGTAGCATTAAGTTGTTTTTCCAGACAAGCTAGATAAAATCTCTGGCAATGGTTATACAAGATGTGGTTTGGAACTTTTCTTAAAGGTAGCTAACTTAAGTAGAATTTACAAAATACCTATTTAGCTGTGATAGATATCTCTAGTTCTGCCTTAAAAGCAAGCTAGCAGCAGGGGAGATAAAGAATTCAGTTCCACATCATTAGGAGATACAGAATTTTTTTGCCGCCCTAAGCAAATATACTTGCCACTGAATGAAACGTATCAGTTAAGTTTAAATCTGTTGCTTGACCAGTGTATTCATGTACATTATCTATCAATATATGCCTTTCCTTTCATGTTGACAGGCTAAATCTCACTGATTCATGGGGGGGGTTGTGTTAGACGGAGAGCGTGGGTTAAAAAAGGGCTGAAAATATGTATATTTTTTACTTATCTCTATATATGTAAATACAGGAAGAGATGCATTCCTACGGAGCAGCTGGATTGTACTGAATGATCTTTCACAGAGAAGTGTATTGTCCTTTCTGCTGGGCTAGACTGAGGTAGAATTTTGTACTGTGGAAGAAAAGCAACGTGCCTTCTTTGTCTTTCCAATGTACCTCCAATGGTGCTGCAAGGGCCAGAAAATTATTCTTTAAATAGCAACCTTCTTCACCTTCCATACTTGGCATTGACATTGTTTTCTTTATGAGGTAAAGTGTAGAAAGACACAATGCAGTCTTAGCGTGGCTTAGCAAGAGAGTAGTGCCAGATTTAGACTTTGTTTATGACATAGTTCTTCTATGAATATTCAAGCAAAAATCAAAAGACTCTCCAGCTTGGAAAAAAAAAAAAAAAAAAAAAAAAAGAATTAATTATGAAACCCCACAACAAACCTAATGAGAACTTTAACAATTCCTGATTCAAACATTATATTAGAGGACAAAAGAGCAGCAGAGATGAATCAGTTGCCTTGCTAATGTATGAAATAATGGAGGCATCAGCTGCATTTATGAGTATGAAGAACAAGAGATTGTTTTGGAATACTTAGCGTGGATGTTTTAAGTTCTCCAGCTTTCTGCATGTTATTTATAAGGAGGAAAATGGGTGAAAATCTGGGAGTCAGAATATGGCTATTTGCTTTTACCTCCAGAAGTCTCCTCGCTGAAGATAACAAAAGTCTCAACCTCCTAGACTGTAAGTTTTTTAAAATGAACCACTGTCTAGAGTAGAGAGAATTTTCCAGAGACAGCATTTTACTGCTGCTGTTACAGACTGCTAAATTTGGCCTGGACATTTTGCCCGTAAGACATTCAGTAATTGAAATGACCGATGGAGGCTATGGCCAACGCTTCAAAAAAAGCTGTGTTGCCTACTTGTAATTCATTGCTGGTTGCTTAGCTTCCCTTAAAAGTGAACTCCTCATTTACAGTTGATATAAGTCTTTCTGTAAAGGCTGGAGAAAAGGTAATGTGACTTATGAACCTGCTTTTCAGGACACGGACAAAAGTCTTCTTCACTATGTGACTGAATCGGTTGTTGCTGTTTTCCATCATGGGAAGCTACTACCCCAGAACTCTGAACGAGGAAGGAGGTCATGTGAGTGCTTTTCAATCCATTTTAGACAAAATGAGCTGGGTTAGCTCAGACTCACCTTCAACAGTCCATTAAGCTTTCCCAGCTCATTTTGCCTGCAATGCAAAAGGATCCGTACACGAACTCCTCCACAAGCAGAGGTGGAAGGATGGCAAATTCTGGCAGAGGAAGAGCACAGAATCACAGAAGACAGACAGATGGGGGAAGAGCCATCATCAAGATGACAGACCACTGGGGGAAGAGTCATTTTCCATTGCTTGCTCAGGAATGCTTTCCAATGAACTCTAAGTCAAATCAGACAAAACACCACCTTTTATGCAAGGCAAGTTGAAATCTAGCCCAGTGAGGCTACTCAAGACCATTTTGTGTAGACTGGCACTCAGCTGAGAATCTTTTGCAGTTATCAACATCTGCTGGACAACCATTTCAAAGAAGAGTTGATCAAGGAAAAACTGTTAACTTTAAAAGCAGAAAGAAATCTTTACTTGCACCTTAATATATGGATATGAAAGCATGAAATCTACCAGATTTACTGATTTCCTGACAGAAATCTTTGGAAGTATGTGCTTTTGAAAAATACGAGGTATTTAATTCCAAATTAATGTAAATAAATAGCAAATGCCAGGATTCACTGGAAAATGCAGTAAAATCTCTGATATTCTTTTGAAAAATGCATGGGAATATCTGAGAACTATGGGTCTATCCACTGAGCACTTTCAAAGATCGAAAGAAAACAAGGAATAAGAAAAATGCAGAGAGTGCTCTGGATGGATAAAGACAAAGAATTCTGTATGTCCTTGACCATGGTCAAACAAAGGAGTGGTGGTTGACAGTACAAGAGAGGTTTCAGTCTTTGGCCAGAAGCGTATACAAGCATTTAATTTCAAAAGCAGGTTGAAAAACATCTGCTGTTTCACGAGAATCTTAAACATCCAGTTTTGTGCAATAGGCCACTAAAGGCAGTATTTAACAGATGAACCATTCCATACCCTCACAGCTCGAGCACATTAAGTGCTTAAGGCTTGGGATTTCAATGCCTGTAAGCCCAATTATGAAAACTCCTTAGCCCCAAATATTGTGTTTGGTGTCACACATAGTTTTGCTTCTCCACCTAGTAGATGACAAGTGCAGAACCAGTTCCTTAGCCAAACATAACAGCTAAGAACAATAAACCTAATGGCAGTATGTAAGGGGCACTAATTTTAGGCTAGAGTACCATGCTACTACAAAAGGACTTTGCACATGCTATCTTCTCTTTTTAGTTGCAAATTCATCTCTTTTAATGTGAGAGAATGAAGTATGGGGAAGAGATAAGGAAGGGAATATGACACTGGAAGCCTAACTGGTTTAGCTTAAAATGTAGCATTGCCTACTGCTTTGTGGAAGGAATGTAACCTGCTGGTGACAGCAATCATGACTTGACAGAGGATCAATCACAAGAGTTACAAGTGCTTTGCCCTTTTTCTGATATGTGACAGTTTTGGAAAACAGCATCCTAGATAATCCCTTGTGGAACAACTTCTTGGATTATCTCTAGTGACCCTGGTTTTCCTACAGAAATGGAACTGTGCTTCGTATTATGAGCCCCAGTTAGGATAATAGCTTTGGTAACAATGAGATGCAGAATAACTAAGGAGCTTTACTGTGCTTGGCAGTTACAAAAGGCACCTTAAACAAACAGAATAAAACAACCACAACAAAAATGTTTAAAGCTACCTGCAGCTGCACTGTGCAGCTCTGGTGGGAACACTTTTACTGGCTGTGAGGAGTTTGATTCACTCCTTGCATTTTTCTGCTTTGAGCCAGTACAACTTTAATGAAATAGCCAGTTAAGTTTCCTTCCAAAATTGACACTTACGTTGGTTTAAAATTGGAATATCCCAGCAATGAGCCAGTACCCTTTTATTTGGCCAGTGTTCACCCTGTAACTCCATAAGAGGCTCCTGCATTAGCAAAATCTCCTATGCCCAATGACCAGAAGAAGATTTGAAAGATTAGGACACAGAAAGTTTTGAAAGGATTTACCAAGTTTGACATTTGCACCTGTGTAACTAGCAAAGGACAAAGTTTAGCCCTTAATATTATTTTATCCTGGCAGCATTTTAATATATCCTGGTTTGATTTTTTATCAACTCCTAACTCCTTAACAGTTTTAAATATGGTTGTGACTTACCCCTGGGGTCACCGAACAATGTTAGCTAAACATCCAGAGTGTGATATTTTATTACAGTTAAGCTTTTCCAAAAGCCAAGAGGAATCCACGAGGAAAATACTAGAGAAGGAATTTTTAAAGTCTATATGGTTACAAATTCATATAGTTTATTAACCTATATTTTAAGGATATTGATTCCAAAGAAGAAATGCACCCACAAAGAGAGACCCAAGATAAAGGCTAATGTGTAAATTGATTTAAAAAGTGTAGTTACTGTAATTACATAGAGCATTTTACAAGCAACTAGGGACTGCTTTGGATAGACGACTGAAATTTAATCAGTATCTGGCACAGATTGCCTTTCTTTCACACCTCACATTTCTGAAGTACTATTCTAGGGAAACTTGCTAGAATTGTGAGCCTTGATTATCACATTTGATCTCTCCACACAGTTTCTGAAAGAACCACTCTTCCAGATCTCACAAAAGACAGGGGTCTGGGTCCTTTTTTCTCAGGAGCATATGTCTTTCTTTTCATTTTTTGGGCAAACTTCATTCAGCTATCCAGGCTCAGGTTTGTAATCACAGGGATCATTATGTATGAAATGCAGAAAATGTTTGTTTCTTAATGCTGCCACCTGAGACTGCAAAATAAAGGAAGCATGTGCAGCCCTTTGTCCTCAGAGGACATAAACACTTGTGCTAAACCTTTATATAAAATACAACTTTTTATTTTCTTTTTTTTTTCCTCTACAGGATTAATTTTGTTATTTGTATTGGTTGTCAAGAAACTGTCAGTTAAGAACAGGAGGCCCCAAATGATCTATGCCTTTTACAGCAAGAAGGAAACAGAAAATAATTAGATATGGTAAATGTGAAAATTGACCTATCTGGAGAGTATTCAGTTTACAAGCAAGAAATCAATCGGTTTACAACAAATGGGTTAAAAGCATGTATCATTATTTTTAATGGCTCAAGATGTAAAGGTCTGAAAGTCTAAATAGAATTCCCGATGATTACTTTTATTAAACTCCGAAGTATTGGAAGATATACAATGGCTCTCTAGATTAATTACTATATTATCTGCTCTGTAGAAATATAATATCCTTGACTTGCAGCTTGTTGCTGAAATCCTCATTACTATGCCTAATATACTCTGTCCCTGGAGTAAATTAAAGCATTTCCTCCTTTTGTACTGTAATTTCCTTAAAGTCGGACTCTTAGAAATACTGGGACTATGCTGTGACATCTGAGTTCTGAAGATCAATTTATAGCTGTTAAAGATCATGAAGAATTGCCCATTAAAACAGTTACTGTTTGACAAATAACAACATTTGTGTTTAGCCTGGATATTCATCAAGGAGGCAGAGCACTTACTTCTGATGCCTGAATGAAGGTCTGCATGAACAAACTTATTAATCAGTTACTGCCTGGTTTTGAACCACCTGCTTTATTTAAAACACAGAACAAAACAAAAAACAACACCCAAAAGAAAACCAAACCACAAACCAACCTGCACTTTTACATACGTAACATCACACTCCTGATCTGATAGCACTGGGAAGTGCATGTGTCAAGGTGCAACAGCCACGGGCCATAACACCAAGAAACAGTAAAAGCTCTAATATATATTAAAAAAATAAAATAAAAAATTATTTTTCTTGACAAATGCTTGCATATAGTTTTAATCTAATGCTAGGGATCTGATGGATTATAGGCATACAAAAGCTTGAGCAGATTGCGATGGCATTTCCTTAGACGTAGTGATCGTGCTGTTTCTGAAGCCAATGGGAACACTGATACTGACCTCATTGTCAGAGCCTGGAAAGTGATTCACAGAATGCTTCAGGATTCAAAAAGTTCTAAGCTAAAAATGATCTTTGAACTATTTCTTATTTATTTGTGAGCGATAAACACCTTTTCTCAGGCAAAACATTTTGACCAAATGAAAATGTCTCATTTTGATTTTGCATTGTGTAAGATTTTGGCATCAAAACCACCTACACACAAATAATTTCTATATAAAAGTTTGTTCTGAAAACATCATTACCTTACCAGTTTCCCTCATCACTTTGTTTCCAAAGAAAACATTGGTTAAATTGACACCATTTTGTGGAATTTATCAGCACTGCCGGAACTGCATTCTCTGAAAGAAGATGGTTTCATCAAAGCTGTTCCAAGCAGCTTAGTTATTGAACCTACAGGGAAAAGAGCAAGTTTTACATAGGTCCCACTTACAAAGAGCCTACTGTTTGCTAGCAAGGGATCAGCACAGCTAAAATAAAGAGGTATGGCTAAGACAAAAGTTTCTAAGGAAAGCTTTGTGGTTCATCATCCCACTTAATTTCTCTGACGTTTCTGTTAAACGTCGATTTCTGTTTGAATTTAACACCATCTACAACTATTTAATTTCTGCTTCCTGTTCAAACTACTACAGGCATAGCAGATATTTTAACAGTGAGTTATTAATTTGTCCCCTGTATTTGTCCTGTATGCATCCTGCATGCAGTGGCAGCTCTTGTCTCTTAAGGATAGGTTCACAATCCAAGGAACTTATTTCAGAAAGGAATGAATAATAGGAATACCATTTTCTTCCATGAATAATTAGACTCTCTGCTTATAAAGTATTTATTTGTCAAAGCTAAATACAAATATTAACGAAACGATCATCACAACATCCTTGTGTGCCAGGTTTTACATGTAAAGAAATGAGAAAATAAACAAATAAATACATTTAAAATACAGTGCCTAGCACTTTAGCCCTGTAACTGGGGTTTCAAGCTACTAAAGTAATGCAAATAACAATAATGGTACAGGAGAAACCTTTCAAGTTTGAGTGTCTAACTGGCTTGATTTTCATAGGTTTAGACTTCTGAGCACTCACAACTCCCTTTGAAGTCGATTGAAAATGTGAGTGTCAGCACACATTAAAATCAGACCACTAATTTAGATGCTTAAACATGAAATTTAAATTCACAACTTTAAGTTTGGAAAAAATTCACCTAGGTGACTTTTCCAAAGGTACCTTACTCACCAGCGTCCGTTTAGTTGGTTCTGAATTTCCAACACCTTGTGTTATATCTCTGCAGCCAAAGTAAGTTGGTGGGGGCAGGGACTATTTATTGCATGCTATCATAGTCCAAAATTTATATGAGATACTGCAAGAAGAAGAAAAACACCCCTTCCTCTTAGAGCAGCCTAATTGAAAAAATAGCTGATAGAACACTGCTTTAGGGAGAGGACTCTGAAGGAGAATGGTCATTTCACATAAACTCTTCCTCTTAACCATCTATCATGGTACAGAGAAAGGTCTCACCATGCTGGCTGGAATAGCTTCAAGACTTCTATGGTTTAGCTTTCTTTACACTTCTTAGAAGTTAAGCACCAGATTGTCCTATCCAGTGTCCTAGGGTCACTTCCTCAGACCGTGAGGAATTTTTCTTTCTATGTACCTAGGACCCAATTCTGGTTGTTAAGGTTAGAGATATTATTGAGAACAGAGAGACTGTGGGGAGCATCTTCCTCATCAGCTAACAGTCGCAGGAGATGCCCACAGTACAGAAAGAGTGTTCCATATGACTTCCTAGCTTTGATGAGGTGGCAAGAGCTCCCTTTTATGTTATGTCTGCAGCAAGACCAAAGAAATAATGACTTGGGCACACTATGACTGCCTAAAATTGAAATAAGCATTAGAGCTAGAGAACTCTGGTCTAGTGCCACCTGATGTCTCAGGATATGTCTAACTTAATAACTATTGCCACTCAATAGAAGTCAGTTTGTAGTGTGAATCATCAAGCACTGAGAACCTAACATACATGTCATGCATATTTCATGGTATTTTAATTCGGACTAGTTCTCGCTTGGTCCTGTGGTCTGAATGCCTATGACTAGTCAAAGCCCATCAGAGGCACTCCTGAAACATAGCTTGGTACTTCCAAGGCCAGTATACATCAGGATCTGTCTACAGTGGAGCTCTGTAAGGTGTGCACCAGTGAAACTCCTTGGGCCTATAAACCTATGAAACGTAGGAGAGGTAGAAGCTGGGAGTGACAGTAAGCTAAGCCTGGTTACTACGTACAAGTTTTTTGATCCTTTTCATGGTAATGGAACAGATACTACAATCTCATGTGCTAAAGCCCTATCTGAAAGTCCTGCTCATACCCCACTAACCTTGAAAGAATGAAATAATGGACTAATCTTATAGCTGTACTAAATCTACATAAAATCCAAACAACATTGAAAATAAGGAAAGTTTACCATGGTTCAGTGTATTTTCCTTCCATTCCATCCAAATGTAATGGAAAGAAAAGGAGAGAATGAGGCATATGAACATCAGAAAAGAGTTGGTTTAAACTGTGATGCTTGCAGATTTAATTATGAGCAACCCCAAGTCTCTGTGTTTACAGAAGAGAGATTACCTACATGTTATTTGAAAACCATTGGGTGTAAGTTTATAGTGGTAACAGGCAAGTCTCATTTTCTTTCATACTTAGGATTTAATAGGTACAGAATGCTGCCCAAGGGAAAAAAAATGAACAAGTAGTAACTTGATATTTATTCTACACAGACGTGAAGAAAGCTTAAAGAAATACACAATGTCTGAAACATTGACATGTATAACTATTTTAATTGTAATGTTGTTTTTCTACTAGACTTTTCTGCTATGGCACAGGTTGAAATAGTTGCAACACTTTTCAGCCAAAAAATAAAAGACCTTCCCTAAAACGAACCACCAAACCCCCCAAAAGACCACAAAGGATCTGCTTGGAAAAGCTCATGGTGGAATCATAAAAACTGCACCAAGTTTGTACAGTCTGAAGATGAGAATATGGTATTGTCATTTTGTATAAATGAGGCTGTCTTTCCTAGGCTAGATTATTTTAGAAATGTGGACTCCTTCCACTTGTGGTATTTCTTGTCTACCCTGGAGAACATTACTGAAGAATCTTCAGATGTTTTCAAGTGCAGAGATCCACAGCCCTGCAATTTTGACTGCAATAAGTGGCCAGAAATATGGTGTAATGAACAGGGCAGTTGCAAAAATCCTAAAATCTCCTTAGCCCTACTGGTAAATCCAGGTCTGCAGAAACACTGCTGCAAGAAAAGCACTGCTGCTATTTTTCCTTTTATTTATTTATTTTTTTTCCCAATGGAAGAAGGGGCATAATCAATGTAGGTGGTTGATCCAAGAATATGTGGCAGAACCAATATATGTAGTGGAAGTTTATCCTTGCTCTTAGTTCACGTTCATTTGCATCTGGACCACCCTCTGACACTAGATCTTAAAAGCCTGACTCAGCACAGATTCTTTAATATGCTTAAGTTAAAGCCTATATGAAACACACAGGCCATTATTTTAAATTAACATCTATTTTTACAGTGGACAATTTTCACTACATCGATATTTATATTCATAGCAAACGTACTTTGTGCCTCTGTTCCATTTGTAACATAAGAATTGTCATTTGTGTTGCAATTTAAGCCAAATGAAATTATAGAAATACTCAGTTGTGTAACTATCAACACCACAGTATTTCTTCTTATTATGGAGACAAACAAGGAGTACACTGGAAAAAAAAAGAAAGAAAAAAAAAAAGAAAAGTGAATCTCATTTCTGATCTTAATGAAGCAAGTAACCCATTATACCAAGGTTAATTTGTTGACTCATGATTTCCACTTATCCAATGATATACTGAATCATATGAACAAACCTCTACATCTAATCATGTTTTTTTTATATTGAATCCTGACCTTTTATACACCTTCTTCTTGATTATGAATGACAGTGACCTTTATCTAATTTAAAACACACATACTGATGCAAAAATATGCAAAGTACACATGTAAATTCTGAATTAAGATGAAGATGTGCATAATCTTCCAGGGAGAAATTGCTTTAGAGAGGGATGTTTATATTAGGGCCAATTGAGGGTATATGGGGAGAAAGAGTGAATTAGCCAGAACTCAGATGGGTTTGGAGGAACAGCTGCAGAGACACTGAAGTCTGTTTAGATTTTCTCAGCTTCTACATAGAAACCTGAAATGCCAATATAAATATCAATTTTTATTATGCTATTCAGCCTTTTATGGCATTCAGGAAATGATCAAAATGCAATAAAGTCAGACAAAATACCTCTTCACCTAAGATTTGGCAAACTGTACCTCAGTATTCTATTTCTGTTTCACTCAAAATACATAATATTCCTTTTCTACAACACAAAAAAAGCTGGGGCAAATTCACATTATAAGAGCTGGTTCACTTTGCCATTTATCTCATTTAAAGAGGAATGGTATGAGCATCATCTGGAGATACCCTTTTTAGTTCAGGATATAAGTAGGAACTGCTGTATATGCTGGAAAATAAATAAACAAATATAAAAGGAGTTGTGGGGAAAAAGAACTCCCTAACTTTCCTTTTGCTTTTTTTTTTGTTCACCACTAATGGGTCTGCATTGAAATTACTAAAGATGAACCCAGCCATGGGCACAGCCTGAACTGCTGTGTAATCCTATAATCCACTCTCTTTTCACAAGTCATTCCTTCCTCTGAATTGTTGTGAAACTCAGCTGTAGATCAGCAGCTTTGTCCTAACCTCTCTCACGAAATGAAATAAAATGAAAATATACGGGAAAATTGCAAAAGTTGGTGTAAAGACTGTCAAAGTAAAAACCTAACAAACACATTCCTCTGAGAGACTCCAACCAAACAGTACCTGGCATTAGCATGTACTTTCATGATTAACAACAGGGGGTTGTCAGACTGCTATTTCTGAAATAAACAGATTTATCCTGACAGATAATCAGCAGTTTGCACTACCTAATTCATGTTATCACCCGCCACTGACATCATTACATTAAAAGCACACTTAGTATAATCTTTTGTAGGAAATTAAACAGGTTTTATGATACACTTTTGATGGATTTTTTGAGGAGATAGAGGGAAGCCCAGGGGAGAGACTAGAATGTTAGAGAAATGATACATACCAACCAAGGCAGGGAAGATCCCCAGAAAAGCCACGCTGTATTTAGTTTTTCACAATCTATTAATGTAATTTCTAAATAAATTAAAACCAAATGCTCTGCCTGTAAACTGAGTCTTGTACTTTTAAGCAGCCTGTGATAACGTCTTTGGCTGTACCTCATATCACCTCAGTGCTCTTCAGTGTCTGTCTGCTCTGCTTGCTCCACGTGAAAACTAGCCACATAACACACATTTGTGAAACATTTCTGATCTTTACCATTTATAGACATATTTTTGAGGCTGGCTGGTGGACTTTTGGGAGACCAATGATATCGAGCATTGCCTGCATAATTTTCTGGCAAGCTCAACATTTATCTTCTTTATCTTTCAGACATCTCTCTGTGGAGAGATCTCTCTCCCTCCACTGAGAAAGGAAACACCAGGTTACACGTAACTCACTGGACAAGAAGTGCAGAAGCTACTGAAACTATGGCAAAGTTTGGTGCAGACCAGTTTCATGACCTGCAGGAAATGTGGAACAAGATCACTTACGCATGGGGTCCCTGTGGATCCCCCCTCTGAGCTGCCTGCTCCCTCAGCTGCCTGTTTCTGCAAGTGATTGAGTTGTGGCCTCAGCAGGGCAGAGTAGAAGTGGAGGTAAACTTCTCTCCACCTACTAACCACCCCCCTGCTGATCCACCCCAGGATGCCACTGGCCTTCCTGGCCACAAGGGCCCATTGCTGGCCCATGGTCATCCTGCTGCCCACCAGGACCCCCGGGTCCCTTTCCCCAATGCTGCTTCCCAACAACTTAGTCCCCAACCTGTACTGGTACCTGGGGTTGTTCTTTCCCAGATGCCAGAATGCACTTGCCCTTGTTTTATTTCATTAAATTTCTCCTTGCCCAGCTCTCCAGCCTGTCCAGGTCTTGCTGGATGGCAGCACAGCTCTGGTGTGTCAGCCACTCCTCCCAGTTTGGTGTCATCAGCAAACTTGCTGACTGTGCACTCTGCTCCCTCATCCAGGTCGTTGATGAATATAGGGCATAGTACTGGTCCCAGTACTGACCCTTGGGGAACTCCACTAGGTACAGGCCCCCAACTAGACTCTGTCCCATTGACCACAGCTCTCTGCCTTCTACCCTTCAACCAGTTCACAATCCACCTCACTACCCCATCATCCAGACCACACCTCCTCAGTTTATCTGCGAGGATGCTGCGGGGGACAGTGTCAAATGTTCTCCTTGTCTCATAAAACCTAACCTTTGAGAAATACATATGCATTGGGTAAGCATCAATTACCTTCTTCACCCCCCCCCCCTTTATTCCTCTCCCAAACATTTCAGTTGCAATTGTTAAAAGTAATGCAGAATTTTGCCACAGATCTTTTGCCTCAAGGTGCACTGGACAAAACCTCAGCATCTGATATTCTTATGTGGAACAGAGAAATAAATGCTAATCTAGCCAAGTGAGTTCAGTGGTTTATTTTATTTTTATTTCTAAAAGTGTTGAATTTCTACTGACCCACATTCTGCATATTTCTTGTACTTGGGGATGTTTGAGGTTACTTAGATTTTTGTTTGCATTAGGTATTTTGTGTCCAAAGGTCAAATGAGCACTGCTTTTGAGTCAGATGCCTACTGGCTGCATTTCTAATAGTTAATCTTTTCACACTGAGAGAAATAAAAAAGTGGGTAACAGTTCAAACTATCCCAAATAAACAGAAGTAAAACAACGATTACTTTCCCTGCGTGGATGGCTCTTGCTCATTTCTCCTCCAGAGATAACCCTTCCTGGCATAATGTCAGATAGCCATGTTCAATGTTTCACAGACTTGCCATTTTAAGATTCATTTCCACTCCACTTATTTTCTTTTTATCTGCCCCTGTTTGGTGCATTTCATCTGTGAAAATTTTCATGTAGACTACTCAGGACGGGTACTGGGGAGAGAGTGATCCAAAAGTTCCACTTTGACTTAAAACACCTCTAGAAATAATAAAGGGAGCACGATAGGATAGAAAAATGAAATGTTCTCCTGAGAATAGTTGTTTGGATAAAATTCTCAACTGTTACCAAAGCTTCAGTGCAGTTCCTGGGGAGGATGGATATATAAAGCCTCAGGTTAATTTCAGTCATTACCAAGCATTTTACATCTGCTGAAGAATGAAGAATTCCAAACATATAAAAGGATGTCAATCTAAACCTTTAGACCTAAGTAAGTAAATAAATAAATAAATAAGGAGCAACTTCAAAGGCTGTCAGTAGGCAAGTTGCAGAACTGATCCAGCTTTTAACCCCTAGAGGTATAAACATGCTTTATCTGCAAAACAAATGCAGGGCCTGTACTCTACAATGATACATTTTAATACTTTACAGCACAAGGCAGTGATAAAAAAAAAAGGAGGATATAGTATAATTGTGTACATAATTTGAGGAGAATTCTTTCTATGGAATTACAGAAAATACTAATGCCAAGTCATTGACTGAGGACTTTGTTGACAATTACATTACATTTATAGCTGTACATTTTCTCAAAGACTCTACAGCTTACTTTTTAGGATTCCCAAATTTTCTTCCTTCTCTAGGATATTTTTAAGGTGTAGTTCAGCAAATGTACCTGCTTAGAGCTGAATACAACTAAGGTCTTTAAGGAGTTGGCTGAAACTTATTAACAAGCTCCACAGCATCCTTTTAAGATGATAATTTATCTTTTTAAATGTCTTCTGTAAAAGTAGTGAAAAAAAAGCCTGATGAGAGTAAGAGCCCTGCATTATATACTGCTACAAAGTTTACTGCATCTCACAGATTCTGCTGCAAGGCACAATATAGCAGAGTATCAGGTAACTTATCTTCACAAGATGTTTGACTGAGTTACTATAGCAATGGGAAGTTTGCAGAGGCAGAGGAAGAAATCACCCTAATAGACAAAAGGAACTGGCCAACGAAGGACACCGACAATCTTGTTCAGAAAACTGTATCATATAAAGTAGCCTGACATGGAACACAAAGGTTCACTCCTTTGAGAGTTTACTGAAATTACATTCAGAAGCCTCAATGGCAGAAACACCTGATTTCTTCTAATTGACTTCAGTGTATCAAGGAATTAAATCAAGGAGTTGTGTCAGGCACACCTGGTGAACCTACAAGGAGAACTGAGTCCACAATTTGGGAGGAGCTGTACGAAGTGCTGCTGCTGACTCACTAAGGAACACTTTTGTCCCTGTAAGACATTGGTCATTCAGTAAAAGGTGAAAGGCAGCAGAAAATAACTGTCTGCTGCAACAATATTTTAATCCACTTACAAAAAAAGTCTTCCTTGGAAAGGCCTTTTTCTGCCTTTTTCATATCTCCAGTGGTGAGTCATCTAATCTCATCTCTGTATATTGCTAAACTCCACAGGGATCACCTTTCCTTCCCAACTTTATCCTGGCCAGAGATTCAGACAGACAAAAGATCCTTAAGTTCTCCTCTCTTCTCTAAAATCCATTCCTCTCCTCTTTCATAAAATGTAAAAAGACTTTTTTTTTCATAAATGCTTTTTTTCTCCCCCTTCTTTTCTTTTCTGTCTTTTGAGGAAGGCAGGATGCCTGTATCAAATCACTTTTCTATAAATCAAAATTGCTCTGTGTGGAACAAGTTGCTAGGAAGAATGCATTTCTTTTTCCCTGGCTAAAAAGGATACGAAAATTTTGGTCTTAAAACTCTTAGATCAAAAAAATACATGTTTGTCCTCCCTAACTAACATTAATTTACTCAAAAACCCCTGTACTTGAAAGAGTTAATAAAAATTCTAATTACAGGATAAGAATGAAAGGTCAGACTCCACTTACATCATTGTGAAGGGCTTTTATTACACACTGCTATAAAACATATTTCTTTTTTCAGTTGCCATCCTCACAGGGTAAGCTGCATACCAATAGGATCTCCAAAATGCCATGAAGCAAAAGATATTTATCTGCTAAATTCTACGTACAGTAACCTAACAAATGCCAGAGAAAGAAAGATTACCCTCTGCACAGGAATACTTGTGTCAATGTCTTCTCTACACTCACAGTGACAAGGCTCTCTAGGTTTGTACTGTAAACTCCAAAATCAGAATGATTTTCTTTTATTATTTTTTTTTTTTCCTAAAAGCAAACTGTATATCAAAGAGAAAAGATGCACATTTTAGGCACTGAAACACTTAATACAGTGAGCAAATACTCTTTCCTGAAGCATGCAAACTAAAAATATCTAATCCAGAAATGCAGAACGGAAAATGTATGCCTCAAGTATTCTTGAGGAAATTAGACAGGATATGTTTGGGAATATCTATGTCTCTCTATCCTGGCTGGTCAACTAAATTTTCATTTTAAACTCTGTCTAAAGCTTCCCAGAACTGTTACTTGATTGAGTGTGTTAGATAGTAAGTCTATACAAAAGCAAGGTGGCTCCAAGTCTAATCATTGTCATTTCTTTTCTACTGTCCCACAGTAAAGTTCAAGTAAGAATAATCCTAATTTTTTCTTTATAGTACTCTTCCAATCCATTATTTGTGATTTAATACACTCTAGGTTGGTTTTATAGCTGTTCTAATAATTTGCATCCCTAAATTCTGACAACAAATGTAAAGAAATATATATAAATAAATGCAAGATTTATTGTTTGCTTTCTTAAAGCCAGTGTGTGATGTCAGATGAATTAGTTCAGTATTTCATGTGATGTATGCTCAGAGCTACAATGTGACTATTGGAGAAGTACCTGACTTAAGGAGTTTTTAAGAATCCTATTCAAATAGTTGTTTCTGAGTTGCACTTTGTTTGCAGAGCAAGAATTTCCCGTTCAATCTTTTTTAAACAAAAGATATTAACAGAGAACTGTGAAGAGTTCCATTTCACCACTTCTGCTAGCAATTCTATTAACTATTTGTTTATCTTGTGGTCTAAATTGATGATAGGCCCATTTGCAGCGGGGCCTGGAGTTTCCTTGTTTACAACACTGCAAAGTAAAAGGTGACCTTTTTATTTTTGTTTAAAACCTTTCAACAGTTTGTTCTGCCCCAAAGATAGCACCTTAATAAGGTTTCAGGCCAGAAAGCTCTTCTTGATACTCTTTTCCTTTGAGGGGTGCAGAGCACAGCATTAACTTACATAGGCATTAAAAAACCCCATTTTTAAATAAAATACAAACTTGGCTGAAGATTACGTGTGTAGATTAGAAAGCTGCTGTGCTAAGAACCTACTTGCCATTATGAAAAGGAAAAAAAAAGG
>JANHGN010008065.1:0-15759 GCA_024605025.1 Megaceryle maxima | reverse complement strand
CCCCTTTTTTAAAAAAAAGACAAACGTGGGTGAGGGTTAGGGGTGTGAGAAAGAAAGCGGGTGGCGAAAGAGCTCACTGCGCTTTAGGAAAAAAAAAAAAAAAGGGGGGGGGGGGGAATGGGGAGGATACATAGCTGGCTAAATAAACAGTAAAAAAGCCATTTAAACAGTTGCACCTATACACACAAGCAACAAAAGCATCAGGCACCTGGCGCAATTCAATTAGGACCTATTTCTGACAACAATACGCATCGTTCTAGTGGGATCTGATAATGAGCAAACACTGGAGGCATTACATGTCTTTAGAAGAATCAGGCTTCCTACCTTAGTAAGACTGATAGAAGGTAAGTCCCCCTTTACAGAAAGTTGTAAGTAAAACCAGGCAGCAGTTGCAGTAAATTGAGTCCTTTCAGTCACTGTATACATGCAGCAGTTCTGCAATAAGGGAGAAATATAATGGGAGGAGCAGCTGTGAACGAGTGACCTCCTGAAGCTGAGTTCTCTTTGTGAATCAAGCACTGGGAGCCAGTGCCTCTTATTTGCATGGATTATCTCCACTCGAACAGATACATTTACATCAACTGGCACGGGGACACAGAGAGAAAAAGAAAAAAAAAAAAAAAAAAAAAAAAGAAAGAAAAGAAAGAAAAGGAAAAAAAAAAAAAAAAGGAAGGGTGAGTGAGAGAGTGAAGGAGAGGAGGAAGGAGAGCGGAGATCGGGGTGCTTGGCTAGATACCGTAGTTCAGGCAGAGCTGTGTCTCAGAAGAGCTACAGCTCCCTCTTCATGTCGCAGTTCTAAGACGAGGAAAGCTGTTACTATGGTCGAGTTTAAAACACATCCCCCCCACCCCACCCCGCCCCAGCTCTGATGGTCCATTTGATCAGATTTCTCTAAACACTTAATAACTCAGTCTGTCACGCAGCTAGGGTTTTATACTGCAACCCTCAAGTGATTAGAAATCTGGTAAACCCTGCTAAATGAGTTTAAACAGGGAAATATTTTGAAGAGGGTAACTTGTACAAATGGAGAAGGGATATTTCCAGGCATGCCTTGACAGATTTATTATTTGTGAGTGTGTAGGTGTCCTTAAAATAGTAAAGGGAAGGCAGCATTCAAAGCATTTCTGTGCAGGAGGATCACTAACAGGATGATGGTGTGTACCCTAGCCAGAATTCTCAATGTTATCTAAAATCTATCATGACAAAAGAGACAAAAAATTTGTATTCATCCACTTCAGAATTTCTCCCTTATTACCATAAATACCACAAACATCACCTGTTGCACATTCCTGATTTGATTTAAATGCACTACTTAAGCTGATTAGAGAAATAGGAGAGTATGTTAAATCCTCTTGAACCTGTATCCAATCCAACTGGAACCTGAACTAAACTTTGTTTCTTTTGTTTAGAGTGCTTCAAATAAGTTATTTTTACACCATGGCGTGGAGTTTTGTGAACCTCTACCTGTATTCATTCTGCTCAGAAGTCAGCCCAAAAGTCAGGAAAAGAAAGTAGGATGGCTGATCACACATCCTTTCATCACCAGCTAAAACCAGGAATGGATGCAATTAACATTCTTTGAGAATTATTATTTGGTGAGACAAAATGTCCTATATTAGCAGCTAAACCAGTTGAAATTTGTCTTGTAAGAAGCATGTCTTGTAGTAAAATACTGCTTGTTCAGAGATCCATAGAATGAAACTGTCTACAAAACCAACCAGGGCTAAATTCTGCCTCCAGTTCATTTGCAGATGGAGCTGAGTCCAACATGAGTCTGTTCTGTTCCTGTTCCTTATCCACATTTGTGAGGTAAGGCCCTAGGAGTTCTCTTTGTAGGATTCAAATGTTTACTTGTAACACAGATTCCAGAATGATGCCTCTATCTGAAGAGAATATATGGTAAGTATCATACTTAATCTATTCATGAGAAATTGCTTCTTGGAAATAATCACGTTTACAGTAAAAATTGCTGCAGATAAATGATCGTTTAGATATTGGACAAAGTAGTATAGAATACATTTGGATTTTCTAATAAATGCTATGTGACATAGTTACTGGTGTCTGCCTGAGCCCCTTTATGTGCTTCCTCTGAAAAATGCTATTGGTTCACTGGAGAAGGTTTGGAAGTTTGACTATTTTATTATGAGAGGGGGAGGATCCTTCAAGCAGACTCCGTGCAGCTGAATATTTCACAGATAACATTTAACCCGACTGAAATTTCATGGTTCCCTGTGCACTCTCCAAAACTTCTCAATCGTGTTCTTTGGTCATATCTTTGGACCACAAATTTTATTTTTTATTTTCTTGCTTGTTCTTTTTCCAGTGACCACTCACCAGGCCACACACGACTTTGACTCCAGCAGAGTACCCACAATCCTAGTCTCAATATCAAGCCTACATATGACAGCTGTGGAAAGCAGGTTGATAGATGGCTTGGAAAAAGATGGACTATGAACCAAATTTGTTCCTATTACTCTGCACCCTGCAATACGTTCCTCAACCCTGCAGTATGCCAAGCTGATGATGGCATAAGTATTCAGTCCCACCAACCTGTGTGTCACCAGTAGCAGGGAAGCCCAGAAAAAGAAGTATCCAGCACTGAGAGTGATTTTCACCTCAAAGGTGAGATGAAGTGACTACGTAAGGCATCAAGACAGCAGTGGAGGGTACAAGAGAAATTACAGGGACAGTGTGAACTGGATGCAGAAGCTGTGGGATGCATCTTATTCTCTGGAAAGGTATGTATGCCTGAAGGGACATCTGCTAAAGTTTATGAAGACAAGACCTTATGAGACATGTGCCCAAAGGCAATGTTGAATGAAAATGTGGATCTGAGGAAAGGGTGTATGAAAAAGCAAACTGAATGGGCAACTGGGCATTTATGGACACTTATAGGGGTCATATGAAAGATAGCTCAGAGGAGACTGGTGAGTCAAGGAAGCCTGCAACAAAAAGAACAACCGGAAGGGTGTGTGAGGCAGAGGAAAGCTAAAGAATATGCTTACCACCTGGGAGATTGCAAAAGTACAACAAACAAAACCAAAACAGAAGGTAGAAGGAAAGTGGAAAAGTTAATTCCAGCAAAATTCATAGGAGGCTTAGGATGCAAAGAGGAGTGAGAATGGTAGAGAAGTTTGAGAGGAGGGAAGGACAAAAAGCAAGATCATCTGTGAATAGAAGGTAAAATGGACTAAGAGAAAAAAAAAAATAATGTCTACTTGAACCTGGAGCTTGTCTTAGAGAGAGACAACTAAATTGTCACTAGATCAATTCCACAGAACAGGATGCGAGGTCATTTCCTAAGAAGGAGGATGTGGGATGTGGGTGGAAAAGGAAAAAAGTATTCTGCTAGCAATAGAGAAGAATATATATATATTTATTTTAACATAATTTTCTTCACAGTGGGAAAATGACACTATGAAATCCCCACTGGAGTAAATCAAATACCATTACACTAAAACATTTCATTTTAGGTAGAGGAAAAATGCCCAAAAAGCAAAGACTCATGGGAATGGTATCTGTCTGAATATCCACTGAAACAACTGGGATTGAGATCCACATTGTTAAAAAAAAGAACCTTAAAAAATACAAGGAAACCTTGGCAGTGGTTTGTGTCATCTTCATGCCTTCTCACTGCATACAACAAGAAAATCTGGTTAATGAAAACTGAGCTATGGTTGAGGAAATACCAGTGGATGATAAGGAAAGAGAAGGTAAATGTATATATTGGGACCATGGTATTGAAGTGTCTAAGTTACCCAGGAAAGATGGGAAGAAAACATAAGTAACCTGGCATAACTGCCTTCTAATAATCTGATAAATTAAAAAGAACTAAGAAAGGACAGCATGCATCAAACAGGAAATGTTTGGGCCAAATTAATGCATATGTTTACCAAGCAGTCCGCATCCAGATGGAACTATTACTGTCTTCATTCTAATAAGAGATACAGATACTATGAGAAAGCTGGTCCAAAAACTGATTGTGAGTTAAACTCATTTAAATGAAATGGAACAATCAATAAAACTAAGGCTTTATAGCTCAAAGGGCAAATTTTGATAACCTAAAAGGTCTTGTTAGTGAAATAAGACGGATCTATTCAAGACCTTGAATGCTGAAGAGCCTTGGAGTTACTTTAAATGGAAAGTGCTAAAGGTATGTGAAATGTATAGCTGGTGGAGGGGAGAGAATGTGTGGGAAAGTGGTCAAGCTATTCCATACAAAGGAAGATCTCCATCAAGAAGATTATTAGAGATAGGCAGAGCACAGGGGGAAACAAAAAAAGATATATTAGCAGAGACAGATGTGTTCTAGAGGTCAAAATAAAAGGTTAAGCGAAAATTGTCGATAGTCAAACTGAACCTCAGTTTGGAAGGGATATTGAAGCAAACAGTAAAACAATCTTAATGCAGATAAAATGAGACCAAATTCAACATGGGACTTCAATGCAGGAGGAGCCAATGGAAATGAAGAAAATCTATCTACAATTAAAAACTAAGTGTCTACCTTGTGTATGTTTTCAGTGATATTGACCAGAGAGGAAACAGGATAAATAATGGGAAACAAGTGTCGGGGATAGATGATTGCCAAGCTGGAAGCAAAGGTAAAAAGCACAGTGCCCTCAGGCCAGGGCGAGATATCAAATAAACTCCATTCCACAATTCTGACAAGGAAGTGAACACAAAATCCCAAACCTGGTAGGAAGCAGCTCAGACATGATGCTGGCTGACTGAAGAATAACAAATGTATAAGCCATTTCTAAAAGGGAGAAAACTATGCAGCTACAAACCCATTAGTTTGACCTCGGTTGCTTTAGAAGAAATTTTGAAGGAAATAGTAATTGAGATGGAGGTAAATGGAAAATGGGATAACATACAAAAAGGATTTACTAAAAATAGATGGTGCCAAGTGAATTTGTTCTCTCTCTTTAATAAGATAACTGATTTTTTAGACAAAGGATTTATGATACATCTTATCTATGTCTGTGCTGCATATGAGACAGCATCACATAGGAAACGAGGGATTAGGAGAAGAGTTGTAAAGTGGATAAGAGATTGGCTAATGGGTAGATGGCAACAGGTGGTATTGAAAGAAGCAGCATCAAACTGTGGGATGTTTACTAGCAGGAATTCTCCAAACTCAGTCTTGGGATCAATCTTATTTTTAAGATCCAGGCATAAAGATAAGAACTTCATACTTCTCTAGTTGTCATTTAGCTAGGAAACAAAGTCTTTACCAAAATGATGATAGAGGGTTTTTTTCATTACATAAAATATGTATACCCAAGTATTTTATACACTCACATAAAATGTGGTATTATATTTTTCTATAATAAAAAAAAAAATCATGCCATACACAGGCCTGAGAGTGCAGCCTTATCTAAAATTCTGTGCACAGTCTTTGTCACTTGAAGTCAAGAAAATATGCTAAAAGTGGAATAACTGCAGAGAGATGCAACTGCAACGGCTGGCGGACTGGAGTGCCACCACTCAGGGAGGAGAGTGGAATGCTTTGCTGCTTTTGTCTGGCTAAGCAAAAAGCTGAAAGGGGATATGACTGATGTCTATAAATGTATTTATTAGACTGGAAAACAGCCATATAAAGCTATAGGACAAAGCTGACAAATGGAAAAGCAGCTCATGCTTAGATAAGAAATGCAGAGATGATTCCAACCATCAGAAAAGTAAATTTTCCAGGCTCTCAATAGCTGTTGTAGGGGTAAAAAAACCAAAACCAAAACAATAAAATTAACTGCATTTTAATGGAGATTGCTTCTTTTATTGGAGAAGTCATCTCACCTGGTTGCCTTTGCAATTAGAAGACTAGACTCAAGAGAGCCCTTGCCTTTTGTTCCCAGTTTCTGTAATATATTCCACTGAACTCAGTGACCTGTCATGTGTCTTCTCCCTCCCCCTTTTTTAGTGCCAATCAGTCTTTGCTGTTGCTGAAGAATCAGCAGATTCAATGGTGTATCTGTCACACTTCAGAATATGCTGTCTGTAGATGCACTATGCTTTCTTCCCATTTCAACCCTTCACTTTGAAACACATCTGATAAGGAAAGATTATGTCATAGATATAGCAATTATTTTAGCATCTGGTACAGAATCTGGCCCTCCATCCAAGATAGCTAAGAAGAAGGAAAAGAACGTTGAAAGGAACAAGATAATCTAGTGGGAAAAGACAGGACTGCACTTTACCAGGAAAATATTAGTGAAGCAAAAGGAATGAGGAAAACATATTCTGTTGTAGTACAAGAGATCACAGGGCAAGTCAGGCAGAGTCAGAGAGAAGAATGTAAGAAAGATTAGAGAAAATGGACAAAGAAAGACAAAACCAATTTTAATTTACAAGAGGCTTGATTTTGATACACTTTATAAAAGAGATCCCTTTGATTTATTTCAACCCACGTGGACCTCCTTGCTCTGCAATTGTACAACCTGTTAACAATTCTCTGCTGATTAAACAATGGAAAAGCAGAAAAGGACCAATGCTGATTATAACAGCAGAAAAGCCAAGCACATTCTAACAACTGGCTATCACGTCGATGGGACATTGCCACATCCCAGAGAGGTAAAGTCCAGCAGACATAACTCAGTACCTACAAAGTAAGATTAACGTGCAAAACCATGAATGTGATTGTTGTTTGTGATATTAATCACATTCCCAACGTGGGCAGATGTGAACATCAACAATAACTGAACACATTCAGATAAAGTAAGAGCTTCTGGATTACTCATAGCTTAGAATAAATGCATATACACACTGCAACTAAACCCCAGCTATCCAAAATTATCAATATCAAAAGGTTCTACCTGAAGTACTTCTGGCAGAGACAGAGCTGATTAATCCCAGAAAGAAGAGCCTATGATCTAGTTTCCTAAGGAGTAAAGTAGAAGAAACCAGATCTTTGGTGACCCTTTAAATGAAGCCTTTGAAGGAGGCCAAGCCAGTCAGAGTCTTTCTGGCTGAAGAAATTTCATTGAGAAAAGCTGCTTTGTTAAACCCGGGAACTTTTGACAAAGTGTTGTAGATTCCAAGGAAGGCTCCGAGGAAACCTTTGATCCCCTGTAGGTATTTTTGTAGATGTGAAGAAATGTGATGCAGCAGTGCTGCAGCTGACTTTGAATTTTGGACCATGTTTTCCCTGTCTCAGGTAAGTAACTATGGGCAATATATTCACCGTTCTTCCTCAGATGAACTCACTGATAATAGCGAAGACGTTGACAAGAACATCATTTTCCTTGAGAAGCTATAGGGTCAGGAAACCATACAGAAAAAAGAAAAAAACTCTCCTTCTATTAATTTAAACAAACAAATAAATAATCCTCTTTTAAACTTGTGAGGTAGAGACATTGCTTTTCTGCTACTTGCAGTATGGCCAAATGGCCTATTCCATAGAGGCCTTTATCATGAAGTCTGTAGTCCAGGACAAAGCTAGAAAAGGATCCTACAACTAACCCTGCCATTTTCAAAGGTTGGTTTGTGTTTTTTTTTTTTTTTTTTACCACAACTTGTACCAGAATCTCAATAAAAGATAGAACAAACCACCTCAGAAACAACCTGTCTGAGCAGCAACCAGTTTTCAGGTTTCAACCTGGAGACAGCTCAAGTCTAACCCCCCAAGGAGATATTAGGCCACCCATGTGGAAAACACCCCCAAACTAACCCACTCAGAAGCTGAGAATCCACATCCCAACAAACATTTAGTTGCAAAAAATGTTCTACTGCTTTTTCAAAAACTGTGCAATTTATGAAATAAAGGAAAGTTGGTACCTGTTGAGAAAGTATTTCATTGGTAAATTCCTGGGTGACATTGATTCCTCTGTATGCTTGCAGCCATGCATGAGGTTTTTTCCTTAATTTGGAGGTAATCTCTGAAGTAGTTACATAATTTGTATAGAAAAAATGGAAAAATGGGTGCTTTGAAGTTTGAGGTCTACCTGTGATCTCTGTAGTCGATCAAATTTCTAGTCCAGCTTTTCAAACCCCACATAAAGAAATGGTAGAAAATGCATTTTAAACATTTTTAGTAACAGAAGAAAAAGGAATAAAACAGAATATTCCAGAGAACATTGAAACTATTACTGGTGCTTTACTTTACAGGTTTCCCACACTTTATTCAAAGCATGGAGTGCCTGGTAGGCCAAAATGTGGTGGATAACCTTTATAGAAGAAGGGTGAAATTAAACCCCAAACTCTAGGACTGTAGAGCGTAATGTGCAATAGACAGGCTATTTATTTAATTCCGGTAAGTGAAATGCATTTCATTAACAACAGTGTTAGTAGAATTAAAACTCACACTAAAGGAATGTGAAAATCATCAGTGGCAGCTTAAAAGCTGCTACAATATGGCACATACTGCAGAAAGACTGAGACTAATGTGGGATTAAATATATATGAAATGAATAATAAAAAAAAAAAAAAGAGACAAAATTGTAGCAAAATTTGAATGCTAATTTATGGCACCTACTGAAAGATGCAGGACAGCAGATCATCTGCATATAAATGGCCTCAATGCATTTCTCAGTGCCAGACTTACCCACTCAAAATAAAACAAAATACATTTTCTTAACCAGACTAGAGAAAAGAAATGGTGAAACAGGAGATTCATTTAGTTTCATTAGTTAAAGAATAGGAATAATGGTATTTACAGGTTTGGAGTTTTTTTATATATATAGTCTAGTAAAATTAAGAAATGGTCAAAAAGGGGTATGGATGAGAGAAGGCAAGAAAAGAAATGAAAGAAGAAGAAATAAACTAAACAAACACACTATACCTCCAGATTAAGGACAGAATGCCTTCACATAGATACCATGTGATGCATAATTATGTTAACTGACCCTCCTAATTTATATCAAGGAACAGTTTTATACCTGGTGAGGCTCTGAGCATCAAAAAGGACTCTGAGCAACACAGGGAAACAAAAACTATCATAAATACCAGCTGACAGAATGAGGTGGAATAACAGAGACTTCCAAACACCAGTATATAACAACTCCACCCATAAACATCATAATTACAGAGAGAAGAAAGACAATATGAGAAAATTTATTCACATTCCTTTTTTTTTTTTTTTTTTTAAGGTAAATCACAAACAAATATTACAAAATCAAGGGAAATTAAATATGCATATTTTTGGAGAATTGCTTAGAACAAAAATAATTTCAGATTTTGATTTACTTTATGTAAAATGATTCAGTTTTTATTGTCCACTTCAGAGGGACAGCTATTCCAGGTAAGAGCAATTGCATTAAATTTCTAAAGTGCCTGAAGTTTTGCTCTTCTAAATATATAAATGAAAATTTGTATGGATATAAATGAGTTCAGCAAGAAAGAATTAAAAAACCCACCATGTTAATTGATGAATTATAAATAAAATATCCAAGACCTTTGATTTGTTTAATGTGGGATTCTGTTTTACCAAGGTTAGCACCTATTTCAGACACCCTCTGCTTTAGAAGTGTTATCTACTAGTATTCAAGATTATGTATCAGAATTCACAGTGAATTCTTTCAAACTGCAGTCATCACATCTGATTACATGGCTTGATATTACAGCATCACATTTGGTACAGCTTTATCACTTTTGGTTTTTTTTTTTGAGTGACCAAATGAAACAACTCACATCTGCTGAATTCCATGAAGGAAAGGGATTCATGAGTAGTCGTGTAAATGTAGCTGTATTTTCAGAGATACTTGGGGCTTCATCCAGTTGTGTTTTAGGAATATAATGTCATCAAGCAAAACAAAAGAGTTAGGCATTGGCATTATAAAGGAACAAGCATCTCTTGCCTCTGCAAATACAGTGTTTCTGCCTTCAATTGCTGGAATGGCTCAAAGAGTGAGCTGGATATCTGATAATCCCCTCACACACTTTTTGAGGGACAGTGAATCCAAATCATCTTCCCAGCATCTTTGCCTCCTTACCTGCATCACGGTTTCCACAACATGTTCCCCTGTAAGCCCTTCTAAACTCTCCTCCCTGCTCCAGCTCCTGCACTTTGCACCATCTCCCCAGAGCAGCAGGTCCTCTCGTGGATGCTGCTCACCAGCCTTTCTAGATCTGCAATCTAGGGCTGTGCAATGACTTGCACTGTTTTCTGACCTTTGTCTTTGCAGCTGAAAAAAAAAAAAGAAGAGGTCTGTTAACATGACAGATAGACTGATTCACTTGGAGATTTTTGATATTTTCCTGGCATTGGCTCATTTTGTTGCTTTTCCTGTTTGACACCCCCTCCCCACCTCCAGCAAACTCTGTTGGTTTTGGTCCATGCAAGAAGATTAGTCAAATGCATGCAATAATGTTTGTACCAACATCATACAGCAATATCCTCTCTTCTCCCCAATTACCAATGCAGCATTTTAATATATGAAATGTTCATTTTGCAAGTACCATTTTGAGACTTGCTATTTAATTTCAGGAACAATATCATAATCAAGTATATTAAATAACACTCAACTGAGAATGTTCCCATTTCATATCTTGATTCCTGAAAGGTTTAGGCTATTCTTTAGTTTCCTATTTTCTATTTCCAGCAATTTCACTGTAACTATACACAGTACATAAAATTTAACATATATTTTGATTTCATGGGATTAAGGCCAAAAATCTAAATAAAGCAATGTATTTTTGAAGACTAGGAATGTGAGATTACTTGTTAATTCTGGAGCATATTAGTAAACCCCAGCATTTAATACTTAATTTAAACATAAAACTAAGAGCCTTATCTTTCTAACTATCTCCCTATTTTAAAGGGAGAGTGAGAAAGAGCTGTTCCTTCAAAGAGCTATCCAGGTCACCTAAGGTAAGCAACCCCCATCCCTCATTTTACCTTTATACTGAGGTTCCACCTGTGAAGCAGCAACAGGAGGTTTCCAGAGGAGAAGGATTAATTAAATGGATCTGTGGTGTTTTATTCCAGGTGAGTATCAGGAGCAGTGCTGGGATTGCAGTGTCAAAGATGAGCACATTTATTGTGAGATCTTTTTCACAAGCATTTAATGGATGTTAATACACGTTTAGCATCACAATTAGTGGCACTTTGGTGTCTGCACTGTCATTGTTTTGAGAACCTCATCCCAGGAGTTTTAAATGGAATATCTAGCTACTTTCAATTTTTGGCCAGATTCCCCTGTTTCCTATATTATTTTTATTACTTCCTGTTTAGCAATCCAAATCATCTTCTCCTTTTCAGAAGAGAATGAAAACAGTTTAGGCAGACATGAATTTTAGCACCTGGATGAATTAAATCTTTCAGTTCTCTGGCTGCCTACAGGAAGCTCTTTTTAATTAAAAGTGATTTGCATCCTACCAAACTTGTGTTCCCAAGTCTTGAAGCTGATTTGAAACAGAGGGCTGATGGGCAAAAACCCCACGAAATTGCTGAAGAAATGCTAATAAGGTCAAACAGATCAGCAAATCGATTTTTAAAGAAATCTTTCTGAGTTAGTTTTCTGTTTGTTCAGGAATCCAGGCAATCCTGTTCTTCATGCAAGTCTTACTTTTTAATTCATCACATTTATTTTTGCAGTGAAGCAATACTGAAGGTTGAATTTAAGCAACCACTTTAGCCTTTTCCACTGGATTATGTAATGCAAAGAAATTACTCCATGAAGAGTGTAAAGCTTATCCACCTTTTCATTACCATGTCACTCTCTTGTGACTCTTTGTTGTATGCTTTGTCCTGTTATTAATATTCATGGTTTTATTAGCATACCAGCACTTTGTTTATGCAGACATCTCATCTCCTTGCAAAACCCTGGGAAGGTGCGAGCAGGATTATGTTCATTTCTTCTCACCTAGAACCCTTAGATATATTGACTGGTGCAAATATAATTTGGATTACTTCAGGCTGGACTTGTCAAAGATGCTGTCTGTTAGCGCTGAGCAGCTGGAAGAAGCTGAGGGCAGGTTCAGTGGGGTCACATCCAGGTGCTGTTTCAGGCTACGGAGAAAGAGAGGAGGCTGCACAGCAGAGCTCTCCCCTCTCCCAGTCCTGGCTCAGACTGAAGTAACCCAGCCCTGCTTTTTTCCTTTATCTCTGTTGATAAGCAAGTCTACTACTTCAGTGGGTTTAGCTCCCAAAAGTCACCATGTGGGAAAAATGTAAAGTCCTATTGGATGGACCTGGCAAGATTTGAAGAATTTGCTCTTGGAGGAACAGCAGCTGCAAACAGTGACTGGTGTGGGATGGCTGGGAAAGCAGAGGAACATTTCAATTTGCAGGGAGGGGAAATAAGTTTATTGCTAGTATTTTCCTTGCTGATGACAGGGACTACTTCAAGCCGATGACAGTTAGAGGCAGCTGGGTTCCGCTTTTGCAAAAAGAAAGCATTGTGGGGAATATAAATATTGCCTGCCCCAAAACAAACACTCAGAGACAGCCGCACGCACGTGCACTCCACATACATTCAGCCTTTGTGTGTAGCCAAGTCTAACCCTCCAAAAGACATTTAAGGCCCACTTTGTGTTTAGTGGGTACAACTGCGGTAATAAAAATTGTCACCTGTGCACAGGGGAGAAGGGAGTGGAGAGAAAAAAAAAAATGTGTCAAAAAACCCCCAAACAAATATAAGCCAAATGCAATTTTCACAGATCTATCCAAAAAACCCACTAAGGCTGGCTCTGGCAGTTGGCTAAACTCAATATTTGTGCTATTCAAAGTATTTCCTAGGGTAATTATGAAGAAATACAAGGAAATACTGTATATAGAGCCAGATATGCTAGAAGGTAATGAGTGTTTCTTTTGAAGCTGATTTGAGTTTAGGGCACTCAGTACCTTGCAGAATCTGGCCTGTGATGAGCTTATTCATCTTGAATCACACTGACATGATTATATATGACAGATGGAGAGACGGAAAGAAAAAATCCATGTCATGTAGAGACAGCTCCATTGATTTCAGTGGTATGTCACACATCTAAATCAGGCTGAGTTTGTTCTTGTAGCTATAAAGAAGGACTGTATTAAAGGGAAAAATATTACTTCTAAATAAGAAAAAGGGAAAATGAAAATCAAGTAGAAAATGGAACAGAAATATCTGTTATAATTATGAAATAGAACTGTTCTTTTGTCAAAAATTTAAAGAGATTCAGTAATATTTCTCTGCATTTGTTTCTACTGGAGCAAAAGGAAAATCAAGTAGAAAATGGAACAAAAATATTTGTTAAAATTAAGAGATAAATCTATTCTTTTGTCAAAAATGTAAAGAAATTCAGTAATATTTCTCTGCATTAGTTTCTACCAGAGAAAAATTAAATAGAAATAGTTTTTCATGTAGTTATCTATGTTAAAAATAAAACCAAACCAACAACAACAACCTGTTTTGGTGTTTGTTTTTTTTTTTTTTTATCTGGCATTTAATGACAGTGAGGACTGAAAAGGCTTGGAATTTTATATATAGCAGATTTCTACTTTTGCCACATGATTTTAGATATACAAATGCATCCATCTGCGTTCAGCACCCCTGGAAAAGGCATTAAAGTGAGGCAAATTCCCTCTCCTTCCCTAGAAGTATGGTATATAGAGAAGAATTATATCATCTACAGTACAAACAAATGCTATCAGCTTTCTCCCATGCATACTGCAAATTGTTCTCTCAGAAATGTACTACATTTCAACATTTTTTGCAAACTCAGTCACTCTTTTCTGGCCAGAATCTTGTACATCTTATTTGATGAGAAATACATTCATTCTCATGAATATCATGTAAAATTCATTAACGTCTTTATGAAATCGCTGTCAGGGGGTGTTAGAATCTGACACAAAGTGAATAACAGTAAATGGGAATCTTAAGAGTGACTTTTTTTTGGTTTTTGGTGTTGATATTCAAAGGTACACTAACAATATAGTTAATAAAATAGAATTTAAAGTTCAGTAGTATCAGGGAGTTTGTTATCAATATTATGTATGTTTATATAAATAGACTGTTTGGAAATGTATTGTAATGCAAACATTTTGTATAGCTCTTCTTCATATAACACTTTGATTTAGAATTTCTCAAACTTCAGAATTTCTCAAAAAACCCCTAGATTTAACATCATCATTTCCATTCCACAGGTAGGGAAATTTGTATTTAGAAAAGGCCTCATCTAGTATTCTCTGCACATCTCAAATTATTGTACTCTTTGTAGGATTCTGGAAATGATTTAGCATCATGACTAAATGTAACAAATACAGAGCAATGGAAAAAAAAAATTAAAAATTGGTATCTCTTCCCTTACTCTTATTAGGTAAGTGAATTGCAGAGAAAATTCAGCAGTAGAGTGGGGGACCTTTTATTTAGGTAATCCTCTAACCATCAAGAAGACCCTCACATTCTTTCAATTCTCAAAAAAACCCATTTCATTGCTATCATTGGTCAAATGTTTTATTTTACAAAGATTTTGGTTTACAGTTCTCTGGCTACTTTATTGGTCTGAGTTCAGAAGGGTTGAAAACTCATCAATTAAATAATTTGGAACACTGAAATAATTGGAGAGTTCTTGATTTTAATTCAGTCTTTTCCAGACAAGGAAATGAGCCACTAAGCATACGTGTCTAAATCAGAAATGTCAAAATATATACATACTTACGTGGGACTCACCATGAGCAGAAGTTGACTTAAGACATTACAAACCAACATTAACTGTGAGAGGGCACTGGGAAGAATTGAATACCTGCTTAGGGGGCCCAAAACATCTGTTATCATAACCTCTTCCTTAGCATTCAGTAGTGTGCCAGCATCCAGCAGCCTTCTAGTGAGGGTAGAAGTGCAGATGGCAACTCGGTGGTGGGCCATCTCCCAGCTCTTATATTTGAATATCCAGTCTCTGATTACTGTGGCAAATTATGGCTGCACTGAAGGAAGGGTTAAATAAGAGCATAGCAGGTAAAACACTGAATGGTTTCTTTTACTTTTCCTGCTTGTATTCTGAGTGTACAGCTAGTGCACTGGAGGTTACTCTTGCAGCTCTCAACAACCCCTGTTCCATGTCAGCAGTGGTGAGCAGTTACACACTCAACACCTCAGTGCTGAGCTGAGCATATATACAAATGTATATTTTTATACGCATACTATATATGAATGTATATTTTTATATCTATACTGTATATGAATGTATATTTTTGATACACCACAGACAGAGAATTCCATTTAAAAACACCTCCCTTCTGTATGAACAAAAAGCATTGGAAGCCTTCAAAATCGAAATCTTAATCAGCCAAATCTCAGCCTTCATCCCATCCAAAATTCCCCAGTTCTGTAACTCCCCATGCCACCTTTTCATTGCTTTTTGTTTGGTTCTCTTCCCCACACCCTTTCATCACTAAGTATTGCTAAATAACAAAACTCTGATAAATTTTCTCTCTATCTTCATTACTGTCAATACAGACTGATTCTCCAAAGGTCCGCTGACAGTTGTGTCAGCTTTTCAAAGAGCTTATTCTCCCTGACTGTGCAGTGAAATACTCCGTAACCCTAGACTGTCCGAGGTGCTAGTGACTGTACAAGGAGAGAAAACTGCTTGAGAATCAAAGATGCTGGTGACATCTGAATGAAATCCCTTTACAAGCATCTTTCCCATCCACACATACCCACTTGGACTGATCTGAAAAGCCTCAGCACTGACTTTCATGTTGGAACTGTCTGTCTTGCCCCAACCACATCCTTGTAGACCAGCTCTGTGACTAGGATGGGAGTCTCTTCTATCTTTCCTGATTTTGTACTCTGGTTCCTGGGGTAGAAACTAAGATGTCATAAAGGTTAATTTAATTTAATTTAT
>JANHGN010008064.1:80454-101231 GCA_024605025.1 Megaceryle maxima | reverse complement strand
CCTCCACCACCAAACAAGAACAAAAAAACCCCCCCAAAAAAACCCAAAACCCCAAACAAAACAACAACCAACCAACCAAAAAAGAAAAAAATATATATATCCCAAACCAATCTGGTTAGAGAAATGAACCTGCCATGAAATCCATGCTCCACAGATTATTTTAAAAGGTCTCAGAAGTATTGCCCCAGTAATGTCACTTTTCCTCCTGTTACGTAGCTTAATGTCATTCTTCACCTGCAGCTGGTGGTGGGCATGCTCAGAGCACTCTGCAGAGGACAGAAGGCTATTTTCTATGACCCTGTAGGGTCTAGGAAAATGCAGTTTTCTAACATACTTCTTCAAAGGAAATGCATAATACTATTTTATAGAGCTGGTGAGAGCACTGGGGACCACAGGTGCCTGCTAGCACCCTTGCAGGGCAGTGGTGTATCTCTCTGTTGGTGTGGCTTTGGAAGATGACTCCTTCCTAATGTCCCCAAAGAGAACTTTTTTTCCTTCACTCAAAGTGCAGGCTCTGGCTAGAACTAAGCAACTATAGAAATACCTGTACCTGTTGTT
The DNA here is from genome assembly GCA_024605025.1 of Megaceryle maxima. Taxonomy (NCBI): domain Eukaryota; kingdom Metazoa; phylum Chordata; class Aves; order Coraciiformes; family Cerylidae; genus Megaceryle; species Megaceryle maxima. The sequence goes on along the minus strand of JANHGN010008064.1, from coordinate 100,673 downwards.
CCTCACTGCTGTGCTTCCCAGGTGACCAGCATACTTCCTAAGTAGCTGTCCCAGCACACAGGTCCCCTTGTCCCTTCCACAAAATACAGGATGCTTTTGACCACTTTTTTTAATTATTATTATCTTTTTTTTAACATCACTGGGTTTATTTTTTAATTATATGTTAATTATATGGTTAATTATACGTTTTCTTTTGTCATTTATAAAGAGAAAAGGGACAGTGGGAGGAAAAGCATCATCTGTGGGGAATATGAAAAGGGAAAGGTGGTTGAAGAAAGAAATCTCACTTGTGCTTATACAGTAGGTGTGAAAAGGAGACCTTCTCAAGCTGTCAGTAAAGGAGAAGATGAGAATGGAGAAGTAGGTGAGAAAAAAACCACAAGCAATTTCAGAAGTGCTGTTGATGAAATTAGCTCCCTTCAGGCTATTTGGTGATGCTTAAGAACAGAGAGGAAGTGAATACAAATCAGCAACTGTAATTCAAAATAAAAAACACTCTGTAACAGAGAAGGACTGTCTTAAGTGATTAACCAGACAGAGCCTTATCTCAAGGCCACTGAGGTCTGTCCATAGAGCACTCAGGCCAGGGTAAGGTTTGAAGAGGATTGGTTTGTGCTTCCTTCAGACTCACTGGTGGCTCCAAGTCTTCCAGACCCTCTGTCTCACTCCCTCACTTTGCAGCAGTTTGGAGGAAGCAAGGAATGAATGTACATGGCTCTAGAAAGCGATATTCATAATGGCTTTGCAAAGCTATAAATGACTGTGCAAGTGAAAAATCAGCACAAAAAAGAAGTTTAGCATAAAATGGGTTGTGGGTTTTTTTTTTTTATAACCAGGACTCACATTAATAACAAAATTCTTTTCTCAAGTGACATTCATCTGTCTGTCTAGATTGGAAGTGGACACTATCATCTTGCAACCTACCAAGCTGGGCAGCTAGACATCTCTCTGATATGTGTTAGCTGAACAGCACGAACGAAAGCCTAATCCAAAGCCACTGAAGTCATCGGGAGCCTTTCCATAGTTTCTGCAGATATGGGAACAGACTTCTGATTAACATAAATCCCCAGTCCTGCAATTATACTTTGGCAGGGGTCTGTCTCCACAGATCCAATGTCAATCCCGCTGCTGGGCAGTATTTCAGAAGAAGTCTGAGTGGGAGTTTATGACGGAGATAAACCTTTATTGTAACCAAGAGACTCTGAGGCAAAGTGAAAGGGATCTGTGCCTCAGTCTCTCTTTGCCCATCTGTGGAAGAGCAGACTGTATTGCTTGGTTGGGTTGCTCACAAGAAGTTCAAAATGCAATTCTCCATTTCAGTGAGCATCCAGTGCCCTTACAATTGGCAGCAAAATTGGAAATTTCCTTTAATTTCTGCCTGTTCTGTGATCAACGTGTCTGCTCACTAGCCACGCTGCCAACTCAGACTGGCAATGAACGTGCAAACATTCCAGAGCAGTAGATCTTCAAATACTTTTCCCCTTCCTCATCTTCCTCACACTTGTTACTATTGAACTGGATTAGACCCGAGAAGGGTGCACGTCCAGTTCAAAGTATCCTGTCTTGAGAGCTCTGTATGCTCAGTCTTAGTCTGGAGTTCTTAAAGGACACTTTTGCTCTCCCGTTTTGCTTGTGTCTGTAAGAGGATGGAATAGCACTTGTGGAATTAACTCTTTTCCTTGCCAAATATGCAGTGCTGAGGATGGAAGGGTGTTTCTCCACCCTTTTTTGACCCACCATATAGAAGCTTCTCTAGAGGACTCAAATATGACACATCAGATGAGACTTACTTGAGCAAAAGACACTTGCCATAAACTGTCCAGCACTAATAGGAAATCAGCTGCCCAGAACTGAGCCGTTGTGAGTCAGGGATCTTCATCTGCTATTTTTCTCTTGATCCCTAGATAACTGATACCATGAATGGGCAACTCTGACCTGCCAAATAGGTACCAGAAGTCATTACCTCTCAGGTCTCTTTCAGAGGTGATTTTCTATTGGTAAAAGTGCTTAGATCATTAATAATCTGCTCGAAAATCTCTTCCCTCCAAGAAGTCTCCCTAAATTTTGGAATCTCTCTCACCCATGTCATACTTCTCTTTTGATCTAAAGTATTGTTGCCATTTGTTAGAAGATAATTCTCCTTTTCTGCAAATATAACATTATTTCAGCAGCTTTCCTTTGAAAGAAGCACTTTCTGTGTCAGGCTGACAGCCCCAGAATGCCTGTAGACTGGTTTTAATTTGTTTAATTACATGACTTGCCTGAATTTTGTAGTATGGCTTAAGGAGAACACAGATCCTGAGGAAAAAGCCCAGAGTGGACTGCAGCAGTAAAAGCTCTCCCACTGACCACTGGTATGTCTTGTCCCTTCACTGCATCTCCCTTGCTGTTCTTCCAGGCCTTTGTACAGTGAATCTGGCAGCAACACTGCCAATTAGTGGAGATTACCACAGCCCTTTTTCCTCACAGGTATCAGTGAAAGAAGAATAATCAACCAAGGGTTAGCAGCCAGCCTGCACTTTCTTTTTCACATCTTATTGTGCACCATAACTAACTACCTATAATTACATTCTGCTGCTCAGAAACAACTTACAGCTTTCATTGCTGTCTTTGCTTGAAGAAAAGCTGTGTCACTTCATAGCTTTGTCCCATTCTCCAAGTGAGATGTCTGAATGCCCATTTTAAAAACTCAGCTCACCATTCTCTCTTGCCTTGACAACCATCTCATTGCCCCCCTGCCTCCCTTGTGAATACACCTATCTGCCTTCTTTTCACAGCTCTTAAGATGAGTCCTTGACAAATTAATCAGTGCCTTGTCCTTTCTGCACAAGTGACTGTCAACAAAGCAGATGGTGCACCTTACCTCTTACATCTCTCTCTGAGTCTGTGTCCTCCAGTTTTCTGACAAGGGTTGATGCATGGCTAATTTTATTTTATTTTGTTTTAAATAATGCTGAAGACAACAGACTGTTGCCATGGGATGTTGCTCACCTGGTCACAAAGATGACAACACACTAGAGTTGGAAGAAGTATGTGAATGAACAGAAATGCATCAATGAACTTCTGCAGAAGCCTGGGGGTGATTAACAGTCTGTTGACATACAGAAATTCTCACATTATAAAGAATCCTGGGAAACAAGATTTGTGAAAACTACTTCAGGATGGTTTGACTTGTACAATGAGGGAACTGTCACCCTTCCCTGGAATAGCCTTTGGTTTTCTATCTGAACTTTGGAAATCTGGAGGTCACAGAGCTAAAGCACCTCAAATGCCTCACAAATACTATGAATTTCCCAGTTCACTGGGAATTCCAGCCCTTGGTTTCCCTCACATCCCCTGAACAGAATGAAAAGAGACTAATGAACAGAAAACTGAAAAGCTCTCCACCAGCTAACTTTCCCTTCCCTGGTCCTGTTTGATCCAATACACCCCAAGCTCCTGTTTCCAGGACTAACTTTGGAAAATTGAATTTAACGACGACAGATTTCATTTGGAAGAGTTATTCAAGTTGAAAACAGCAAATATCAACAGCTCACCTCACCCTCCACCCCATTTTGGTCTGCCATTTCCTAATAAAGACACTTAGATTTCAGTGGAAACTTGGAAAAAGAAAGTAAGAAACCTTTTAATGCAGAATACTTACTCCAAACCCACATCAAGTCCTCACAGACCCACAGAGAAACCTTAGTTAAAGACAAACAAACAAACAAACACCCCCCCCCCAAAAAAAACCCCAACCCAACAACAACAACAAAACAACAAAACCCAACAGAATTCCATTGAGACCATCAGCCAACACCAGCTTATTTCAGTGCTATCAGACATCAGAGCCATCAAAGAACTGTGTAGGAAAGGCTCATTAGTAATCCTCCCAGCTTAGGCTGATGAATCAATATCTGTGATAAGATCAGTGTCATCCATGAATGAGATTTCTACTGTGGCATGCATTAACAAGAGGCTGTGAAATGATGCTCTGAACTCGGGGTGTCACCGAAACACCCACACCACATCACTGAGTGAGCAAGGAAGAACGGAATAGACTTCACTGTTTCTTATATGTGAATTTGAATGTAAGAGGAGCCATACTATCTATAAAGCATATATCCATATGCTGATTTTGCTGCAGCATTGCTGCCTATACAGAAAGGGCTTTGGCTTCCCTGCTCAGAGGGTCTGGCTACATTGAGTTTCTGAGCTTCAGAATCCTGAAGATGTCAATATACCCAAGCAGGGTGAACTGAGATCTGGTCTGCTGGTGTAATTTGTGACTGTGGTGATTAGGTTCATCACCAGACTCAGACAAAAGCTTTTCAGCAACATGGGCAAAACTCAACTTTGGAGTGAGAAAGCTGGGATAGAGAGCCAGAAACAGCCACAGGGAGTCTGGTAGGCTGCTTCTGCCACGAGAGAAAGAAGGGGAGCACTGGTAAGCCCTGCTCACCATTGGGAAAGGGAGCTCTTCTCTCCTATTGATATATACCAATGGCTGCTCTCTTAAACACTCCTCAGCTTCTCCCTTAATAGCTGCAACCAGCCTTACTGTATGGGGCTCTGGGTCATGATCTTTTTCCCTCCACTGACAATGTGCTGTCCTGGCTGACAATTGGTTTTGGCTATGTGTACGGACAACTACCCCAAAGCTGCTTCTAGCCTACTTTTAGCTGCTTTTTTATCCTGTTTGGGGATAGCCTTTGGGAAGCTGGGGATAAAAAAAAAAGCCAAAGCCAACAATAAAGTGCTCAAGACAGGCTGCAAAACTTCTTTGAGTCATCAATGAAGTCTTAGCCCTTTTCCCCTCCTGCTCAGCTAAAGCTCTGGAGTTGATACAACACAAGGGACCTGAGTCAGGGGGAAAACAGCCCAGTGATCTGCAAAAGTAGCTATTGCTAATCAGAGAACTGGAGCTAGAGCTAGCAAAAATAGTAGTGTTTCCCATGAACAGCAGTACTTTCCATGCAAATGTAACATGTCTCCTCTGCCCCCCAACTCTTCCCACACATATACCCTGTCCTCCCCTTTATGTTGCACTCAAGAGTCCTGACACTGTCTCACACAAGTCAGATTTCACTTCACTCTTTCAGCAATTCCTTGCAGTTCAAGAGGTCTAATAAGCCCCAGTGTTAGACAGGGACAAATGCAAATGCCTAGGGCCAGACCTGTTTAGATTTCAACATAAATATAAATCACCTCTGATTCTGTTTTTATTTGCTGCCTTAAGCTAGTCATTAACACATTGAAAACAATCTGAGTGCAATCATTTTCTTCTGATCCAGCTCCTTTCCCCTGTAATCAGCACTCCAGGAAAACATATGGGCTTCTTCTGTCACATGCCTCCTGATTTACACCAGCGTAAATCTACTGAAGTCAACAGAATTCCCCAGGAACCACACTTGGCTTTGTTGCATGTGAGCAAAATGAGTGCCTGTGCTGCAAAGAGGCCGCCTTGTACGACTGTTCCTCAACCTGGAGAGGATGTGCCCGGTGATCAGAGGGTGCAAACACCTCCAACACACACCTCCAACACACTGCTGGCTGGCAGCACTGAAAATCCACTTCCATGTGTAAGAGCTTCAAACCTCAAGTGGCACCAAGTGCTTCAGAAAGCTGAACAACACATCTAGTTTGGGAGAAAGAACACGAAGAGGCCCTTTTCAATTTTCAAGTGTGTGTGTGTTTGGGGAGGCAAGGTTAAACATTTTTCAGGCTATGCTAGGTAAAGAAATTATCAGGAGACCAACGAGGCCAGAAAGCTTTGCAAGAGAAGCGCGCTGTAGGTTTAAAATGCAAGTTAGCGCTGTCCCCGAGAACAGCTTTCTCATCTAGTGTTCATTATTGGAGGTAATTCAGGTTCCAGGGCACAATCAGTTCAAATGGGCTCTGGCTGGGACTTCTGACAAAGCTCCTTCTTCAGACACAATTCCTCCTCTGCTTCCCTGTTTACACCAGGTTTATTTATAGTCATCTCCTGCTGTCAGCAGATCCAAGCCAACTAAAAAAGCTAAGAGGGCACAACCTTTCCTCCTTGATCTTCATTCCCCATGTAGTTTTAGAAAGGTTTCATTTGGAGTTTTCTCCTGTCAGACCTTCTAGAGGAAAAAATATGCCATCTCCACTTGCAAAATGGGTACAGAGATCGTATGAATACAACACTGCTAATCCTCAGCATTCTCAAATCAGTCAGCTCCACTCAGGTTTCTTCAAAGATCTCAGCATTCGCTGAAGCCAATACCTACAACTTTCTTATTACTGATCCTCAATTTTTTAAACCTTCCAAGATGAAAGAAATTTCCTTCTAGAACCACTTCTGTCTAATTAGGTGTGAGGAATTTCATGGACTCTGGAGTTCACTTAGACTATGACGGCAGTAAGACAGTTTTTAGGAAAATATAAACCAAACCTAGTGAGTTTTGTGATAAAATTGGAAGAGGGTAAGCCAGAAAAGGTAGAGTTTAGGCTTACTCATGCAAATCTGGACCTGGGTCATTTCACCCTATCCTTATCAATTTGTAAATTCAGTTTGATGAACATATAGCCTTGCTATACATGGCTGTTAGGTCTGTGTCTATAGGAAACCATCTTTTCATTGCTGCATGAGTTCCCAGAACTTTGGTCCAGATTTTCACATGTAAAAAATGTCATTCGCTCCACTAATGTCAAGCAACAGGATAGCAAAAGGGGCAAGAAATAGCACCTGACATCCTATTACCAACAGCAGCACTGGCTCAGGGAGTCTTAGAGCTAACGACTGGGCTGCATTGAGGAACCACCCTGAGAAGACAGCCATCAGCCATCTTCCAACCAGGTTCTTCACTCAGGCACACAGCCTTGCTGTCCAGACCCAGTAAGAGATTGCTCTGTACTGTAAGCCTTAAAACTGTGCAGGAACCTGGGAGCCATACACAGCTCTTTAAACCTCTCCACCTCATCAAATCAGATCTATGGTTTGTGGCACGTTTCATGCTCAGATGGGTTAGAAAGCCAAGAAACTACAAGCAGAGACTTTCAGGCAGTAAGCCACACATGTTACTCATGCCTGACATTCATGGTTGGGCAGCCTGTATCTGCTGATGGCTACTGGAGGGGTAAGTGGCAGACAGGCTGCAAACTAGTGTGGGTGGTATGCTTTAACCAAAGACTGATGGAGCAGAGGGTGGGTTTTAGCCAAGGACCACTGGGCACAGCTTTTCACTTAGCACCACAGGGTGTTTGTTATCTGTGCAGTGCAGAGGGCCACGGTTTGCACCGTCTGAACCAGGTGGTATCAGAGGCAGCAAGCAGAAAAGGTTACAGTTAGAGGTGCCTCAAAGTGATTTCCTGAGCCAGACTTCTGGCAGGTGTAAATCAGCAGAGCTCGTTTGAAGTTAATCAATGCTTATCGATATAAGCAGTAGAGACAACCTCCTCTCTGGGAGAAGGTCCTGAAAATACCACTTTCCCCTTGGGGGAAACTAGATATACAGATGCTTAACAAATCTAAGTTATTGTGATAGAAATTTTATAAACTGTGAACAAAAGCTGATTTACTCATCACCGTCCCTCTACTGACCTTATTGAAATGTCCTCCTGGTGAAAATCAATTCTGAATTTTTAAAACAGAATATTTAATTATCATCCATATTGATTTAAAACTATCTCAAATTGCATTGATGTTGCTCAGAAAATAAAATATGAAACTGAAGTGAGCCCTCCTGCAGTAAGCACTGTCACACTGCACAGGCATTTCTAACTGGGCAGGATTCCCCACTAAAGGGCTTTTCCTCAGGAAGGCAAACCAAATGCTTGGTGGATAGCATGTGTTTTATCTCAGGGGATATTTAGCTTCTTCTTGTCTGAATACTAAGATTTTAAAACCAGGGTTCACAGTGTAACATGTTGATGAAAATAAGCAGAACATACCTGAGCTAGGACTGTATCTATCTTCACATAGAAACAATGGAAAATAAAAGTGATAAAGGTTGCAAACCTGCTGCTTTGGAATTACCACTTTGAAGCTATCAAAGGTCAGTTGAAGGAAAATGATAATAATCGTCCACCTTGAGATTCCCTGAATTTTCTCACTCTGGACTTTGAGGGAGAAGAGATTCCCACCCAGTTCATGCAACAACTGCAGCAACTGGGTACTCACAGCTCTGAAGAAAACAGCCCTTCAGAGCCAATGAGGAATGAGAGCCTTCAGGAGAGCTGCTCTTTGCCAGAAAACTGCATCTTTTGTTCGCCATCCAAAACCTTGCAACGATTCTACCAATTCATGAGTGTCCCCCTTTTTGCCAGTTCTCTGCCCTACTATGCCAACAATTCCCCTCACCTCCCCACTGGAAGTGGGAAATGCAGTTCTCATACACACTTGTTAAATGAACTTGGAAAAGTACTGCTGTAAATGGTATTTGAGGTGTCTTTTCCCCATGACCTCTTTCAAAAGAAGTAAAGTTGAAGTCAACAACTAACCAAAATAATACAAGAGAAGAATCTGGAGATCTTTGACCTATGTCAGTCTGAAGGAATTAATTCACATATTTCTTACCCTCTCTGTCCTCTAACTTTTGTTTAATTGAAGACCCAGACATGAAATAGAAGGCTTAACAGAGGCTGGTCTTAACAGGCTTTGTGGCCACTGTGAGCAAAAAAAGTATTAGCCATCTCCCAAGGAAACTGCTCTCATCACGCAGCCATGGATTTAGACTCGGGTGTTCCAGAATATCTACAAAACCATCTGAATTGCAAACCCGTGTTTTCTTTTCATTCCTATGAGACCTCTCTGTGTCTGTTTTTAAGAATCCATTAGCAGGATAAATAAAATAGAAAGATAACTATTTTGACAGTAAGAAAGAGCTGTGTAAGACATGCAGTGCTACTACTTCATACAGTCAGCAGAGGATCTCCTGAAGGAACAGAAGCCTAACCCTCCAACACACGCACGCTCAGGAAACATGCCCACTCGTGCCTCTCTCTCTCTGTGGCAGACCCTTGCATTTTTCTGCACAGAGTTTCCCCCAGAACTCTGAGCCACACCACATGCAGTGGCTCTCATGAGACCCAGCATGTGCCAGCTCTGGTTTTACACAATCCACCCAAACCTTCATTAATAGAGGTGGTAGAAAGAAAGACACAGTGCACTCCCTAAGTATCCAGCTCTTCAAGGTAGTTCTGTTTTAGGAGATAAATATGCAACCTGTTAATTTCTTTTTCTTTTTTTTTTTTAAGGAATCAATATTTCCTTAAGAGCAGCAATAGCTCTTCCAGGACCTTTTAAGTTTATCATACCATTGTGACGCTAATCTCTCTTACTCTCTTAATGAAAATAAATTACTTCCCCTGAAGGATCACTCTTTTGGGCATGATTCTGATTTTGTTTGCATTGCTTTATTGCAGCAGCTTCAGTCAGTGGAGTGTCTGCTGATTTACACCCATGATCAGAATAAGCTTCTTTCAGTTCACAGCAAGCACAGCACATGTGGCATCGCTGGAGTCCAAGTGATTTGGAATACAGCTGAGAGTAGTCTCAGAGTCTTTCACTTTTTTTGAACTTTTATATCATGCTGCTTCTGCTCACAGAAGACAGAAAATGAAAGCACCGTGTACTTGTGTAGCGTAACTAAGCAACAGGACACAGCAGGGAGACACAGTTATCTACTGCTAATCATACCCCAGGGATGTGAAGCTCATGAATTAAGGGCCATTTTAACATTTAACATATTGCTTTTCATTTAAAGGTAAAAATAAATTATTTCTGTAAACCACTTTGATCCCTGGAAAATGCCTTCTGACATTAAATCCACTCCATCTGGCTCTCAGAGATTAGTATAGTGCATACCTAACTGCCACTCAAAATTGGGTGGCTAGGATCACCAACCTATTTCAAATATCCCAGTGCAGAGTTACCTCCTTCCAGACCTGGTCTGTGCCCTACGGTCTCTGCATGTCACTTCTGCAAGACCACAGGTCCTGTGCTAGCCCTAGAAGGCAGCCAGAGAGCTCCTGATGCTGGAGTGTAGGACTGATGGGAAGCTGCCTTCATGCCCACAAGGATCCCCAGTTTAAATGCCCCCATGCAGTCATTAAAATGACAACATGTAATTTATTCCAGAAAGCCAAAAGCTGCATTTTATCTCTGTTGGGAGGTGGAAACAGTTCATGTCTACGGTCACCTATTAGACTCTTTCTGTGAGTGTTCTGGTTTATTCAGGCCATTCCAGTCACAGCAAGTAAGTCTGAAAAAGCACAGAGAAAACGCTGGTGCTGCGTGTACGTCAGTGATCAGGATTGTTCGGTGATGGCACAAGCTGCAGCAGGTGGCAGCGATGTGAAATGGAAGTATTCATCTTTGTGCTCAGTTATTAGGGATAGGAATGCCTACTGGTGAGCACATGCCTACACATGCAGCCAAAAACGTTTGTTGCACAGGCAATGCCAGAAGACAATTATGGCAATTAGGTGGTCTTTCTGACCCATTTTAAATGGGCTAATAGCAGGGATTATTATCAGCTTGTGTTTTGTTCCAGTGATGTCCTGGATCCTGTTGCACTGAGGATTCGGCACAAGCTGTGCAAGCACAGAGATAATTTCTGTCTAATTTGGCATGGTGCTGAGCTACAGGAGAGGAACAGGGGACTGCAGGGCTGCTAAGGAACAAAGGACATGACCTGAGGCCCATAGATGACCATGGTTTGCCAGCTAATAGCACAGATACCTGTAAGGGCTGTTTGTTTTCATGACCATGTAAGTAATGGCAATAGCAGCAGTTCGTGGTTGCTGCTTCATCTCCCATGCCTGATTTCTTGTGGCATGTGGAATATGGCAAGGGAACCATAGTTGTGCATAACTGACCTCAATTCAAGTGCTCTCCTCCTAGGCAATAGCTGAATCTTAGTGTTGGGAGGCAGGCTTGTTTGTTAGCAATGGATACCTTGAAAGCATTGACACTCAGAAGTCAAGAGCCAAGAGGGGAAATGACCCACTGCAGTTAGAACCTCTTAAAAAAGATGTAAAAGCACTATTTTGCACATCAAGGCCAAGAGGAAATAAGATTTCAACTTGGAAAATGGCACAGGAAAAGAGTTTAACACTGATGGCAAGGAAAGCAAGTCTAGAGGGTTCATGGGAAGACAGCAGAAGGAAAGTGACTCTGACAGGGAGAAGGTTCCTCTTCTGATCAGCCACACATCTGAAGCGAGCGCAGGAGGCACGTGACGCTCACAAATCCCTTGTAATTCCAACACCAAAGCCATTAACCATTTGGGGAAAAAAGGCAAACTGCATTTCAGTTTAACTTCTTTTTTTTTTTTTTTTGATGTGTGAAGCACTTTGGTTTCTTAGCTCCAAGTGAAGGATGCATCTCTTCTCCTCAGCAGAAAAATCAGGTTATGTCCACTTTAATGGAGACTAAACAGCAAGTCTTTGAGATGCAAGGTCTGAACTGGGCTGTTACACCAGAATCACACTGAATCTCTATGGTTGGAAAGGACCTTTAAGATCATCAAGTCCAACCATTATCTAACTCCACCAGGGCCTCTCCTACACCATCTCCTTGAGCACCACCTCTAGATGGCTTTTAAATGCATCCAGAGATGGTACTTTGACCAGTTCTGTGAGCAGTCTGTTCCAGTCTTTGATAACCTGTTCCATATAGAAGTTTTTCCTAATGTGTAGCCTGACCAGTTGCTATACTGGACATGAAAAGATACAGAAAAGGACTAACAGCCTGACAGTTAGGGTACCTACCCTCCTGTGAGGAGAGAGGCCAAAGGTCCAGGCCTTGCTTCAGCTCTCTGCCCACCTTCCAGAAGCCTGTACTAATGCCAGCATCGGTCCCCAGGACTGAAGGAGAACACAGGACAGAAAGGAGCGTTGGGGAGATATACACCAAACCAGCTGATCTGTTGGAGCTGTTACTCCAGAAAATGGATGAAAGCATGCAGGAGAACAGCAAAGCCTGGGCCAAGTACCTTTGTGTGTTCCTTGTGTCCTTCCCAATAAAATATTTAATCAAGACCAACCAGTTTGCTGCCATGAACAAAAGGCCTGTAAGAGAACTACTGTCTACCTCTAGAAAAAACAAAGATCTTCAGATAAGATCTCTCCTGTCCTTCAGGGATCAGCAGCATTTTTGTCACAGTGTCACAGGCATTACTCGCAGTTTCAAGAAGCAGCAGCAGCTGAAAGCTGGTCTGTTACTCTAAGGAGCAATCTGAGAGCAGGAAATTCTTATCAGCATTGAGACAATGGCTCTGGTCACAACTACAGGACGTTGTAAACCTCAGGAGGCCAGGCTGAGCATCCCTGGCCAACAAGACAGGGAAATAATGAGAAGACCACAGGCCACTTCAGCAGAAATGTGATAGGGGTAACATTTCCCAAGGGAACTGGGAGAATGGACTAACAGAGTTAAATGCTCATACTGTACCTGCTGCAGTGCTGCCATACTGCAGTCACCACGGTACCGGCACGCAGGAGTAACCTCTAGAGGCTTGCCAAGAGGACATACATCCTTGGCCTTGTGTGACTGCTGCCAGCTCTCTGGCACGCCGTGCCTCTGTCTTATCATCACAGGATTCAGCAGAAAGGGTTAATGCTCTCTGGAGCCTTAGGACAAAGCTCAGCTTGCTCCTCTCTAGAAAGTTCCCCCACCATTACGGCTCACAGGGCTGTTACTGGACACCTCCTTTAGGCTGATGCTGCAACAGAACTTGCTTTATAGACTGACTGCCATGAAATCAGGATGAACTGAAGACCTGCCAGTAAATCAGAAAGAATATCTTGGGAGTGCCTGGGTATCACAGAATCACAGTACGTTAAGGATTGAAAGGGACCTTGAAAGATCATCCAGTCCAACCCCCCTGCCAGAGCAGGGTCACTTAGAGCAGGTCACACAGGAACTCATCCAGGTGGGTTTGGAATGTCTCCAGAGAAGGAGACTCCACAACCCCCCTGGGCAGCCTGTTCCAGGCTCTGTCACCCTCACTGTGAAAAAGTTTTTCCTTCAATTTCTTTGGAATCTCCTATGCTCCCATTTGCACCCATTGCCCCTTGTCCTATCACTGGACATCGCTGAGAAGAGCCTGGCTCCATCCTCCTGACACTCACCTTTCACATATTTATAAACATGGTCTTTGTTTTCTATTTTGGTTTGTTTGGGCTGTTTTTTTTTTTTTTTCAAATTATTGTCAGCTCCACTTTATGGCTACACAAATTGCAGAGTGTGAATCCTTAATATCCAGTTTGGGGGGAGTCACTGGAATGTAACTGCTGTGTAGGCAAATGAAAATGTAAAGCCATCGGCAATATATTAAGAATGAGAAGCAGTAGTTTCTAGTAGAAAACTACCTTACCTGGAAGGGCAGCCTTCCTTTTATCTAGATTAATTCCTAAAAAAAGCCTAATACTATCTGGCACTTTTCAGATCAAAGTAATTAGCTTATTTGGAAGACTAAAGACAATTTCCTAGTAGTGGCAAGTCAAAAGAAAGCCTGAGGAACTGAGGTACCAAATCCAACTGCTCCACATGTCACTTTGCATTTCTCTGGAGAGCACTGTCACTTAAATCCCACTATTCACTATTTCAGATACCATTTATGTTGTGCAAGGTACAGAAAAGACAATAAAGAATACACAGAAAAAAAAATCTCTTGCTCTGTGAGCCGCTGCTCCTGAAAACTATTGGTCTTTTTCCAGGCTAGGGGTAGAAAAGGTTATTTTTTTGACTGACATTGATCTGATAGGAACAAATACACCAGCACAGTCAGAGAAGAAGTTGAAATTCCAAGAGAATCTAGTTGGTTTGACTCCATTCATGGTACAAGGGGTGGTACAGACAGTATCTTGCTGAACAGGAAAAATAAAGATTCTCCAAGGAAATATGAACTGAAATGCAATTGGGCTTTTTGTTTTTAATATCCTAGTGTTTGCCATCTGTTATTTGATGTTCTGAATTCTTATTTAAACTCTGTTTGGCAAACAGAGCTTGAGAGAAGAAAAATTAGAAGTTCAAAATGAATACATAAGTTCCCATAGAAGTCTCATCTGTACATCTTCATCTCCACTGATCTTACCCAGTGGAGCACAAACCTGATGTTGGCATAAAAAGACCTCATGAAGTGTGATATCCCACCTGAAGGCAGGCTTTTACTCACAACTACTTCCCTGACATTTCAGGAGAAATCATTATACTCTTTTATTTCTCATCCCAAAACATTGCAGAGGGCAGCTGTTTCCCTCTGCCTCTTCTCCATGCCTCACTGCAAGGATATTTCAGGAGTGTTTTGAAGCATCCTCTAAATATAGATACTTTGCTCACCATTTCTAGAGGAGATGCATGGCCTTAGCATCCCTTTGTTCACCTGCAGAAGTGTTTCTGCTCAATAGCTCACACAGAGAAGCCTGATATTTTCATGTTGAGATTTCTTTGGTCCTTTCAGTACCTTTTGAGTAAGGTTATTTTCTTATGCAAAAAGTGCCTGGAAAAAGTGTTTGTCACAATACTGAAAATTAAGCTTAATGCCAATGTGAAGTAAGAGTTTATAGTAGCCTGGGAGCATGGGGAGAAGTCCCAGATGAAACCAGATCATTGTTAATTGGGTACAGTGTCCAGTATTGATCTAAATTTTCTAAGTAGATTTGTATTATTTTAGTAATTTGTATTATTTTGTAAGTAGATCTGTTTTCAGACTAGCCCCACCCATAAAAAGTCTCTGTTTGCTCTGTATAGACCCTGTTAGGTCTTTACTAGTAACATCTCATAAATGATACCAAATCAGTATAGGTTTATTACCATACAGTGCTTCCCTGTCAATGACAAGGCATCTACTATGAACACATACTTTCCTCCACTAATTCTTTGTCCCTAATGTACATCAAAAGAATAAACCAACATCCAACCTGCCTGTATTAAAAAAAGGCAAGCATAACATTCTTCATTCCATACTGCTTTCTGCATGAACACTGTCTAGACTCAGCCAATATACAACTTCTGTAGAAGTACTGACAAGCATCCACAGAACACTAGAAGTCTTCCCTTTGGCTTTGCAGACACTTACAGCTAGAGAGGCCCCCTTAGGTCACCATGAGGGATTATTCTGTTTTAAAAGAGAACCTATTTTCCTTATTTAAATGGGATTTAGTAATCCTGACCATCTTCTGCAAAGGATCAGGAGCTTCATTCTTGTTTACCCAACAGCTTGGTATCTCTGTGAAATTCACTGTCTGTAGGGGAAAAGGGACAACAGCTGCTTCCTCACCTTTCCCATGCCAGCTCTTGTTCTTTTTTTCCTTCTCCTTGCCTTCCTCCCACTATTTTCCACAGGCCACCAGGAAAAATAAAAAAAGGATTAGCCTTAAACGAAGTCTGATGGCATGAACAGACCATACATTGGTCTGTGATGTGAAGAATTAGGGTATTTCCTCTTTGATCTTGCTTTTTTGCTATTGAAGTAGTCCTTGCACAAGGTCTGGAGCCAGCCTCCTCACCTCTGAGCACAGCACCACCCAGCCAAGAGAACCCCACAGTGGGATGGGAAAATGTATTTTGTTGGTTTGGGTTTTGACTATTTTTTTTAACCCAGTCATAACACTTGACTCTAAATTGCTCACTTGGCAGTAGGAGCATCTCTCTCCCTTCCTTTCCCCCTGCATGCACAGCTCTGATGGGAATCTGTAGATATATATTCCATTCACCTCCACTGTGGGCTGTTCTTCCTGGCCAATATGGATCTATGCAAGCTGAGGATGGACTTAAAAAGTTCAATTTAAAGGTGTGTTTTAGAATAGAGCTATGGAGTAGATAACAGAAAATCTTTTCTGTGACTTTTTTTTTTCAGTATTGTTTGGAAAGAAATACAAGTCCTACATGTGCCTGCTGTTTACACTGCATAGGTGACTAGTGACACTGTTAATCTCTAGATAGCCTGTAGATCCTAGTAGAAATTTTATCTTTAGATAACTGCCCCACACATTTCTGTGGCAGTGGAATTGTATGGCTTTTGTAACTTATTTAATAACTTATGAAGAACATAAAAGAATAAAAAAAACCCAAACCCAACCCACATCAAGTAGCTAGGAACCTACATTCTTCTAGGGTTTGGTATCAGGAAAAACGTAACTCAGATTTATTTTAAATTAGTACTGAGGTGCTTCATACTTCACTAAAAAGCAACAGGTTCTTCAAGAGAGCTGACACATGGTGACCACATTTACGCAGAGCTAGGCAGTCTTCCCAAAGACTATTTTTCATGCAGTGATGCAGTGTTATCATTAACCATCACACAGGAAAACCATAAAGAATCCCACTCTGACACAGAAGAATCCCATTTTGGAACAGCTCCAGTAATGGCTATTTGGCAATGGTATTAATGCAAAAAAACCTAAACACCCAAACCAAACAAAACCCACAACAAAAATCATAACCCAAATACATCTCAGTAGCTAACTCTGGGGCAGGAAGCCCAACAGAAGTCAGCAATCCTGTATCATGAGATTAATGCTCCCTCTGAAGGGAACCGTGCATTTTTCTTGGTTCATCTCTATAGTCTGTCTTTTATATTGGCTTAAATATAATAATAAAAGATCTATTTGAGGCAAAGTAAAGCTGCAACAGAATAAGAAAACCAGATAGTACTTTTAGTGTGAGTGAAATGAAATCTAACCAACAAAACCATGCACAAAAGATGACCTTGTTTTTTGTTTTATTCGTTTCTCTAACTTTGTCTCACTTAAGGGGTATGAAAATCAAATTCTTTTTGCCTGGTAATGAATGACTGACACCAGAAACCCTCTGAGGGTTGCGAATGTCTGGGGAAATTGATAATGGACTGTCTGAATTTCCCTAGGGGAAGAGCACATCAATGACTCATACAAATTGTCACCTGAGACCCTTAAAATTCAGACCAGTGGCAAATACTCTCACTCTCACTCTCTCTCTAAGTAAGCTTGTTTGTGATGAGGTCCTCACTGCCCTTTCATCAGCTTTGGGCTGACAGCCCATCAGGTATAACCCAGTTAGTAACAGTAGATGTCCATCAATACCTCAGACATCATCCTCAGTTGGGCATGCCCTTCACATGTCCCTAAATATAAGTCCTGGATTTTACAGAGTGAAAGAATATCATTATGTCTTTTCATCACTACAGCTAATGCCAGAAGGATTCCTTCAAAGTTATATGTGAAAAAAAGAGGGCAAATAAATAGTGTAGGAAAAAAAAAATAATAATTCTACCATGCCTATTGTGACACAAGCTATGAGGAAAGGATCTGCTTGCTTTGTTTTGTATTCACTGCATTTGGCCAAGAGAGTTCCCAATGCAACTGAACAAATCAGCTCCAGCGTGGACCAAACTGTCTGCAGATTTAAGTCTTATTACACTCCATGAAACCAGGTACCAATTTCATCTGTATCCCCATCATGAGCTTCACAGGTTCGAGTGAGATCACAAATGAGATCTGTGTTTCCCAGAGCTGACAGGGTTGGAGTTGGCAAGGAACACAACGTCTGGTCTCGGTGATTTACATCTCATGGCAAACCAGAGTCAGAGTCTGTGCTCCAGGCTGAGTCCTTGTGTAACCCTCAAGCCCAGTTTTGCCTTGAGAAGGAATTTGTGAAACCCAGAAACAGGCAGAGGTCGGATTGGAGGCCCAGAAGCTCTATTACACACATTGACCTGTTTGGCTCCCTCTGGAACTGCTGAGCTGTGCTGGGAGGAAGCTCCTTGGCCACATCTCAGGCAGCCTCCATGAGGCACATCTCATTTTCATTGGTTAGACTTCCCTCTTCTCTACAGTTTGCTGTAGTTTGCTCAAGTGATCTGAGTTTTTGCTCCATGCCTGAGGAACAGAGACCTTGTTTCTGTGACCATACCAGTCAGTAAGCAGGTAGAATAGCCTGCATTCAATTCTCAGATGACCATGTATCTTCAATGACACAGTCAGGACCATAATTCTTATAAACAGCAGCAGACCTCAGCCCAGTCAGGGGAGAAAATCTTAGCATGAAACTAAGCTTTCCTTTAGGAATAATCTTAACATTGTGTAATTGCTCAAATCCCCAGAAAAGCTCAGCCTGTTGCTTTCATTTCCTACCTGCTTACTGTGCACACCTGCCATAGCCAAGAAAACACACTTGCTACTTAATCTACTATTTGCAGTTCAGGATCAAGACCTGTATTCTCCATCTACCTATTTATGTACCCAAGCAGCTGCTTAGGTTTTCTCTGTCATTGCTGTGCAGTAGGGACTTGGGGACACTTTCAGCAGTGCTCCCATCCCCAAATAAGCATCTAGATTATGGAAAGGCATTAGCATGCTTTGAAATTCAACATCAGCCACAATTAGAGTTTCTTGATGGGGATCTGAGCAACCTGCCCTAGGTAGAGATGTCCCTACTCTGTGCAGGGAGGTTGGACCAGGTGACCTCTAGAGGTCCCTGCCAGCCTAAAACATTCTATGATTGATTCTTTGCTTTCGAGTTTTCTGCCACAACTTTAATATTCCTTTAATATTATGATTGAACAGATATTTGCCAATTATGGCAAATTATTTGCTAGATATTTGGCATCAGGGATGGATACAGCCTCCAATGTAAATTGGGAGGAGGAAGAAGAGTCTGTGTAGGCAGACACACAGGCTACAAAGCACGTCAAACAATGTTAGACCTGGTGGTATGCTGGGGAGGTCTAAAATTTCCTTTGCTGCCCTCCTGCTCCCCTAGCATTTTAAGATATAACCCTCTGATGAGCTCTGAGGGTAATATTACAGAGCACTACAGACTAATATTCTGGGCTATTTCTGCAGTCCTTGTAATAAATGATGAATTAACAGGTAGCCAAGGAAGAGCCATCAGAAAGGATCCAGCAGCTATATATGAGAATGCCAAAGCTCCATTTTACCTTTTCTTTCAGCTGTTACAGCAGACACAAGTAACACTGCTGCTAGTGCACCTTAGATATCTTCATCTTGCTTACTGCCAGATCCCAGGGCGGCACCCCGAGAAGCGCATAATGCAGAGTGTATGTACTGTTCACACATACAACATGTAATTATAGTAGCACTTTTTTTCAGACCCTGTAGGTTATTTTCATTGGAATACTGCTTACAAATTCCCTTCCTTCTCTCCACTGTCCTCTTACGCTGACAGCAGCTGAGAAAACCTCCTGCTGCGTGCAGAATGCTAATAATTGCCTGAGTTATCAATCAAAACAGATGCAGACAAAAGTAATCAGCATCATCAGAACATCTCTGTGATGCAGCAAGGAGGTATTTTGAGCTCTGCCCAAATGAACGGGCTAAGCTAAGAGCTAGCTAGTGCCTTAGAATTACACTAATGTGATGTGACATTTGCTTAAAGCCAAGTCCTTCTGTTAATGAGTTTCAGAGTTCTCACAGCAAAGTCACAGCTACTGTTCAAGGTTCAGAAAATCTGCAGATGGCAGGTCAGAATAATAGCGACAGCAAAAAAACCCACAAAACAGTGAAATGCCAGGGAAAAGGAAATCAGAGCAAGTGAAGTATAAATTTCTAGAGGTTTTACATTCAAAAGAGTTTACAGGAGTCTGACTCTGCAGACATATCTCTGGCAAGCTGACTCAGTCACTCATCTGGACCGACACTTCACTTCAAAGATGTCATTTGTCCATGTGCTTTACTGCTTAGCTTGTTCAGCCAGTACTTTGCATGTTGCAGCAATTCATTTCTGTGTGGAGAAGGCTGAGGAGGCTCATGTCCTCCAACACCAGTCATTTAACCAAGCCATCTTCTAATTGGAGCCATTGGCCATTTAGAGGGCAGCAGCACATCAGCTCAGGCAGTGCAAAGATCTTCAGGACTCAGATCTCTGAGACATCGAGCAAAGTGGAAATATGTTTATTTAACTAGGGAATATGTTTATTTGTTTAAGGAAGGTTGATTCTGTGTTTAGTTGTCTCAGATTATAGTTTTTCTTTGTCAGTACTAGTCTCGTCATGTAGTAATTTCTCTGTCTTGTCCCAGACATAGCTACATTCATGTTTACAGATTTAAAATTTAAATAAAATAGTTAATAATAGTTACATAAAATACTTAATAATAGTTAAATAGTGTAATAGTTAATAAAATAGTTAACTCAGATCTGTGGTAGCTTAGTTGATTCACAGAATCACAGAATAGTTTCATCTGGAAGAGACTTTCAAGATCATCCAGTCCAACCTTATTCCCAGCCCTGTCAAACCCACCAAACCCTGTCCCTAAGCACAACATCTGGC
>JANHGN010008064.1:60987-79769 GCA_024605025.1 Megaceryle maxima | reverse complement strand
TTATTCCCAGCCCTGTCAAACCCACCAAACCCTGTCCCTAAGCACAACATCTGGCTCTTAAACACCTCCAAAGATGGGGACGCCACCACCTCCCTGGGCAGGCTGTTCCAATGCCTGACAATCCAGTAGAAGCAGCTGTTAGACCCACAATCCATCCCTACAGTAGCTGGTAAAAATCTTAGCAATCCCTGAGCCCCACTGCAGCCTCTCCTGATGGCCACACTGAATGGAGCACCATTCCCCCAGCCTGTGCAGTCCCCAGGCCTCAAACCCAGTGTCTCCTGGGCCTGAAGCAAGGGAGGGAAGAGCAGAAACAGTCCTTGCTGATCCCAGTTACCTTATTGCCATTACCAGGTTCTTTGTCCTGCCTCAGTATCATCATGTTTGACAGCTCTTCTCTTGTTAAACGCGTTAAATGGTTATTAAAGCCATTTTTAAGATTAACACCACACACACCCCCCCTACCCCCGTGGAAGAAAAAGAATAATTGAGTGCGTGTGCACTTGAAAGTGTACATAGACATACAATTAAAAGTGAGTAAACACTAACATAAAAAGGCATAGAATTTAGATACAGATTCAGAGCCAAAGAGTGGAAAAAATTTACACTGAACCCGCTAACCATGGAGTCCTGCTTTGGTCATGACTTGTAAGTAACAAATGCCAGTAAAACTACTTTGCTTTTACTGTAAAGTCACCAATTTTTTTTATTTCATTTTTTTTTACATATGGTACTCCAGCTGGCAGGAGATTCAGAGCCTAGCAGCTGAATTGAGAGGGGGATATGAAAGACGGGTACAATATGTCAGGCTTCTGATGGCAACTACATGAAATTTAAAGAAAAGCAAATTCATACGCTTTACAAAAGCTATAAGGCAGCTCTGCCTAGTGCCACATAAAACTATAGATTGCATTTTTCCTTTTGCAGATATCCTCAGTTTTGCACTCATTTATTGGGTACAAACAGCCATACGACATGTCCAGACTGTGACAAGCTGGTCTACAGATTTTCCCAGGTTTCTGGAACTATGGAGCTTCTGGAACTATGAAGCACAAATCAAGCAAAGGCAAAAGAACCCAAGAAACCACTGCAAGGCTAGGAAAGCTGTTTAATGTGCAGTTTACCAATTCCCTGCTTTGCCTCTTGGAAGAGGTCCAGCAGCCATGCCCCCCACCAAGCACTTCAGACTTGGCTGCCTTGCAGGAACATGACAGATGACTCCATTTTGCAAGGCAATGCTGAGATGCTTTAAATGATTTCAATGCTGAAATGTCTTTTTAGGCCCTGAAACACCTTAACCACTAGGGCTTGCCTTCAGCCAAGCAAGCAAAGATCCTTCTAATTAGGCTTCTCTCCATTTAGTCTTCTCCTCCTCCCCTGCAATGAAAGGGTGACTAGGAAATGCCCTATCACTTTAAAGGAGCATTTGCTCTTTATATCAGGTGGATTAATGATTTAATTAAGTTATTCACACAGCACTTTGAAGATGAAGATGTAAGAGCTTAAGGAGGTTTGTAATTATAAAATGTAATATATAGGTGACACCAGTTGCATTCAGCTTAACACTGGCCAAATACTTCTGCCTTAAACGGGTGCTTAAGGCAGATGTGCTGTCCTTTTTGTCCAGCCAAAATGGAACAGTCATGCAAAATCACTCCATTTACAACTACCTCACCTGGCTAGGGAGGGTGCAACAGGTCCAAAAGGAACTGTAGCCCTGTGTTTTGTGTCTGAGGCCATAAAACGTGATGCCCGGGAGAGGTCTGCGGAGGATCTCTCTGAATCCTCCTTACCAGTGAAAAAACCTGTTACTGCTTTCAGCATGTGGTGTCTTGGGCAGCTCAAGGAATTGTGGCAGTCTCCAACGGTCACCATCTGAGTGATGTTAACAAACAGAAATATGCAAAAATCCCAATGGAAAAACTAACCCCTTAACACAGTACAGTTCACCTTTAAAACAGATTTGGGCTTAGCAGTAATTCAGAGTGAAACAGTAAAGAAGCATCATTTCATGCCTTAGTTTCTCAAGTTCTGCTTTAGACATTTATGCATTTTTAGTTCCCAAACCATGAATTTTAATGTGTCCAAGTAAGTGTGTCATTTTTTGAGCATTTTAAGGCTAAAGTATTAGACTTACACTATTTAAAATATAAATCTCAGATCCTGACTATCAAGTACAATCTTCAGACAAAGTGCTATTCACATATCTCATTCAGTGAATAGCTTAAAAAATAACTTGCATTATCTTCCCAGAGATTCAAAATTACTTGGGCAATTTCTGGACCAACAGGAAAAATGCAAAATTTGTCAGATAAATTATTCATTGTGAATAATTCCCCTTGTTCTGCCAGAAATACAGTGGCAAAAAAAACCTCATGCAAGATGCAGAAAGCTTACGTGCTGCCCAGGTTGTGCTCTGATATGCAACACTATTTATCTGGCAGTTTTCATGGGCACTAAATGAATTTAGAAGTGGGAAAGAAAAATGAAAGGAGGTGACAAGTTCTGACAAGTTTCACAAGTTCAAAAAAAAAAAAAAAACGGGGTGGGGGGAGAAAAATAGCTGTCTAGTATGTGTGCAAAAGAATATCTATGTTCCATCAAAATTACCAACCCCAAAAGAGAATAAAAATAAAAACATTTTCCTGTTAAATTTTGAATGTGAGAAGGTACAATCCATAACATTCTTGGGGTCACACTGTAATCTCAGTTTACCCTCACAATTACAGTCAGGAAATAAATTATGTATAGATAAAATGTACATAGCTGAAAATATCCAAGGATAAGGAGGTGTTATTTATTGCAGTCATCAGGCAGGCTGCAGATGCAAGCCAATGATAGTGCACAAAAGAAGTCTCAGTGAGCTGAATGACAAGTGCCACCTTTGCTTGGGGTTCCTGCAACTGGAACGACCAGCTCAGACATTTTTTAGGTAGGTGCCAACCTGCTCTCCCCCACTGAGACACAAACACTTCTGGCTGCACACAAGAGCACAATTTTAAGAGCCCCATGGTCTTGGAATCAGCTGCAGCAAAGCAAAACATGCCATTATCCTGACTGTATCTCTGAAAGAAGTCACTCTTTCGGAACGTGCATCTGGCACCTATGGAGGAAGGGACTGCTGACTGCAGCAGAGAGCACAGTGGGACTTTCTTTCCCTCCCCACTCTTCCAAGAGCATCCTATATTTCATTTCTCCTTCTCCAGGCATCCTTTGTTCTTATAGCTGCTGCTCCTCTCTCTTCTCCAGCAGTCAGCTGCTAGAGGGCCTGAGATGTAGTTTTTCCTGATTGGTACCTCTCATATAAAGACTTGAGCTACAGCACGGTCATAAGACAAGACCAACAGAAACAAAACTCACTCTAATGTCAGAATTTATATGGGGATATACTGGAAAAAGACAGCTGCTTTATTCTGTGCTACGTTGTCAGACCATCACAGTGTAGCCCCACTGATATGACATTAAAATTACACTGAATTTTCACAGGTGCTTCTGAAGTCTAACCAGAGCTGAACTGGCCCCACCACCTGTGCCTTCAACTCATCTCTCTTCTCCTCCTGCCCCTCAAAAGGGAAAAAATGACAAGAACAACTTTCCAATTGCCTTGCAAGGGAAGGGGCTCCTCAGAGAGCACAGAGCCCGTTCCAGCCCCTGGCAAGCTTACACATCAGCACTCTCTGGCTTCTCAGGGTCCACAAGATCAGGAATTCCCCATTTTTTCCTTCCTTAAATGGAACCTCCATATGCTGAAATTTAAGAACATGGGCACTCATCCTATTTTCCTTCATTGCCCAACTAGGTTGGAAAAAAAAGACCATGTTGAGCGAGATGTGTTCACTGAAGGCTTTTAAAACACAAGCCACATGCTTTGTTTATGTAGATCCTCACAGGTTTTGCTTCCAAGAGAGAGATGTTTTCCCACGTACACAAATGGAGTGCAAGTCCCAAAGTCACATGAAACACACCCATAACTGACATTCCAGGAGGGTTAAAACACTATTAACATTCATAGCTCAGCCTAACACAAGACAGTAAGCACGATGCAACTATTAAAACAGACTAGGAACCACAAAACATCATTACACTGGAACAAGCATTAAATTCCCTAATTTTCTGCTTTTTGTAATAAGATGTTATTTTGCTTCAAAGTTGTAAAGTGTGGTGGCTCTTTGAAGTCCTAACGGTCATTATTCTTAAAAAAATTCTCTGCTCCCTTTTCTAATTGCTTTTTTATTCATGAGAAGTCAATTAAAAACCCCATAGATTGCATTACTAGCATTTCTAGCTTATCTGGCCAGTACAGGGAAACTGTTTGGATATTATGTCACACTCTTTTTATTATTTGCCTGCCAAGCACTGTTCAAAAAATAAAGTCTGTTAAGCCAAACAAATTCAAAGGAGCAACTGTAGTTATCAATCTTTCCATCCTTATTGTGTCACCTTAGCTATTATGTATCATTACATCTTCCAGACCTTCAACACATAGGCATGCTGTTGCAGACCAGCTACAGTATAAAAGTAATGCTCCTGGAATAAAAGCATTACAGCAGCTATTCCCTCCAAATTTTTTAAAGCTGAAAATTGTTGAGAAGAACACAATTTTCACCTTAATTCTTTATGATAGTCAAGACAGTATAATTTTGTTGGAGGTTTTGTGTGAAAGGTTCATCAGCATCTCCATGTGTAAGCAACAGAAGAATTCAAACCTAGATGTTTAACAAATCCCATCATTTTTATTCCTCATTTTTTATTTCTGGGCAGTGTGCAGTCTTAAAAAAAAAAAAAAAACCAATAAATCCTATAATAATTTTAAGAACTTTGGGTTCGTGCTTAGATAGAATTACTGATTTCATGACTGTTAGATGCTTAAGAATTTTTCTAAAGAGATTAAAGTATTGCCAAAGAACATGTTTTTGATGAACATGTAAATGAAGCTCATAAAAGCTTCCCAGTTTGCTTTCCATTTTAATTAGAACAACCAACTCAATCCAAATGTAAAACTGAAATTAATCTCTGAACATTTTATTGGTGAAAAATATATATATATATTCAATGCCATTAGCAAATGTGGTGAACACATGAAAAAGGCATTTTCAAAATGAAACCTACTGGTTTTCTGATTCTACCTTCTTCAAAATTTGTATTGATTTAATTTGAAAAGAAATAAACACCCTGAGAACACATCATACTAAACAACACTCTGTTTTAGGGTGAATGACGTTTGGCTTTTTATCTCAATGAAAAATATGGGAAAAATTTTCACGTGGAAAAGGTCTGAAAACATTCCTTGATGTTTTCTGAAAGAGCATCTATTATTTACACAGATACACAACAAGTCTTCTCAGATTTAGGTAGCCTCAAGTGAACTTCAGCACTCCCAGTGTAGAAGTTAGTAAATAAAGAAAACATGACTGATGGGAGGAGTTGGACAGCTCTTTTTCCACCAAAACAAATAGCAAAGTTTACTCTAAAGCATTTTTAGGACATAGGAGGCAAATATGGACTAGCTCTGCTTTCAGGTATAATAAAGTGAATCGGTTCCAATAGTGGAGTAAAGGGAGAAGAAATTTCCTTAACGTAATTAAAATAAATTATTTCTGTAAAAAGTAGGGCTTGCTTATTGTTTTCCATTTTAAAAGTGATTTATTTCAAGAAAAGAGAAAAAAATGACACTACCATGCGGTAGCTTTCACACTTCCCATAGCACTGAAGCAATTTTGGACCTTTTGGGAAGACAGCCACTGGTGGCAGTGGCTCCATGCTGGGAAGGGCTTTTCCCCAGAGGTCTCTCAGGACAAGCACATGACACAAGGCAGAGGAGAGACTGAAGGCCCCCACTCCTGGTGGTTTCAGTCCTGAAAACATGAGTCTGCCTCAAGTCAGGCTTTGCTGGAGGTGAACTCCCCTTGAAGAATCCCAGACTTGCCAGGGTGCTGCCTGACTACCTCATTTTAGCACAGGTGACTGTCTGTAATTAAAACAAGCACAATTAAAATGCTTGATTGGGATGTGGCCTAATTCCTCCTTCACTGAGAGGTGATGCCAGGTCCTGGGCACCTGCTGCCTCTCAGCAGCGCTGATGTCAAAACCAAGATGCTGGGGTGAAGATGCAAGAATGTGACAATCAGGTTGAATTACTACCTGAAGCTTGTCATTTCTACTCCCCATCTTGTAGAGAAATCCACATAGTCAAGAGTTCTCACCTTAAGGAAAGTTTGTTGCAGGAGGGGTGAATTAACTCCTGCTATTCTCTGTTCTCTAAACCCCAGCGAGTAATAGCTTGCTCTTTATTCATAGCTCTAGAGACTGTCTCTTTTTGCCAGCTCTCTTCAACAATACATTTTAAGACATCCAAACAAATATCCATGCTTTCTTCCCACTCAGTTTAAAGCCAAATGCTAACTTGAAGCTCCTGATAATCTTCTGTTCAGGGAGGCTGTCCTGGTTTGAGTGAGAACAGAACTAATTCTGTCCAGTGATTTTACTTTTCAGTTCAGTTCTTCTAACTCCCTGCACTGTCTGCAGTCAGCAGCCTGTTTGCCCAGGCAGTGTCTGCTGCCAGCAGTGAGAACACCCCATGGGCAGAGTCACTACCAAGGGTTGGGGTGCAGACCAAGGCCACTGCTGGTGCACTGTGCTGCACCACACTGGGGGGTGCAGAAAGTGAAAGGTGGCACCTGCAGGGAGGAGGGGACAGGGCAGGGGACCCCAAACTGACCAGCGAGGGATTCCAGCCCCTATAGGGCATATTCAGTATAAAGCTGAGGGATCAGGAGGGCCCTTCCATGGCTCTTCTCCCCTCTTTGACTTCTTTGCCAGCTTTGCTCGGCTTGGCTCGGGTCCTCTTTTGGTTCCTTCCTCAGAGCACCCGAGAAGGCCTCTGTCCATTCTGCTTTTGATCCAAATCTGTGTGTTCCTGAATCCGGTACCAGAATCCAGCCCCTGAACACAGCTCCCCTCTGCTGCTGGGCCCAGTCTGGGACTCCCCTGGTGCCTGCTCCACAGCATCAGTGGTGATGGTGATGTAATTACCATCAGGGGGTTGGGTTCCATACTGGGTTTGTATAGATTTGTAAATATTCTACTTTTATTATTTTCATTTTCCTTCAAGCTGTTCTAGTTTCCTTTTCTAATGGCTGAGTCTCTCTCCCTTCTTCCCTTTCTCTTCCCCTTTGGGGAGGGAGGGAGTTAACAGAGAGCATCTGTTACAAGTCTAAGGGGCTGCCCTGACCCTAACCCATGACAGAGGCATTTGCAAGCAGCTCCCCTGGTGTAGGAGGGCTACAGCCCCTCTCTTGGTGGGGATCACACTGCAGGAGGCCACGCCAGCTTTAGGGATCTGCACACAGCAAAGGGACAGAGGTGGGGCTTTCTAATCAGTAGGCGCTTCTACACTGCAGCGACAAGCTAGAGTTACAAGTCAGACTGTGCTCTCAGAGTCATATGTTTTACTGCCTTGATGTTCTTGTTTTATTCCCACAGACAATCTGGAAAATAACAAGGGAATTTCCTCCAGCCTGGGCAACACTGAGGGCTCATGTGTGCGGGCGACAGCAGCTGTTTGCTGAGGCCACCTAATTTTCTGCTGCATAATGACCTTCCAGAAGAGGAATGGAATCCACTCAGAATTCCTTGTAGTGCTCTTGCAAATTTCATTTGCTTGTAAATTCAGGCGAGCAGCGGATGTACTAGATGCCAAAGTGCTCCGTGCCACTGTGTATCTGCTCTGCAGAGGTGTCCGTTTCTGCCTGCCCAGGCTCAGTTAAAAAAAAGAGAAATCAAACGTGGTTTTGCCATTATCTCTCCCAGTCATCAAGCAAATGTGACTTTTAGCTGCAAACTAAACACAAACCGCAGGTGTGGCAGTTTTGCAGTTTCTAAAGAAAACAGTTTTGCAGGCATCCCTTGGAGCAGCCTCTCTTGCTTACCAGCGTGGCAGAGTGAATAAGCCAGCTGTTTTGACAATGATTTTTTAGTTCCCTACAAATCCCAGTTTGCTGGACTGGTAAAATCTGCATGTAACCTATCTCTGATGTGCCTTCCCTTTCCTTCATGGCTTTTCAATGTACAATTACTTTCCTAGTTTTGGAAGATTCACACAAAAAGTGCAGGAGTGATTAGTGCAATGCCCTTATTCAACTGCACTTGAACCTCCCTCACGTTCATCTGTGTTTTCAGCAACATCTATCACAACTCCCCTGCTATGGTCTGAAGAGCAAAGAGGAGTTTTTGCTGCTCCCATGCCAAGGATTGGGCAGAAGGCAGAGGTGCTAGTCACGGTCCCTCCAGCACTGGCTGAACAAGCAGCCACTGTGGCAAGCTCTCCCCAGAAGCAGTGTGTCCCAAACAGGCTGCTCACACCACACAGAGCAGGCAGATGAGAGTGGTGCTGAGCTTGCCCATTAACTCCTGGAAAGCAAGGCTCCTTTTTTAGGGCAGCAAAATAAATGCCCTGCTTAGCTATAGGTAACGTCACCTCTTAGTGCAAAGTAGCACTAACACAGGCACCCACATACATGTCAGCACAGAGCAAATGCAAGATATCCTGGTGCCAGGGTGGGGTGTGGATTTGATGCTTTCACATCATCTTCTGCCCCTCTACAAGCCTCGGGGCTCTGCAAAAAGCAAATGGCTCCATCTGAAAGTATGCAGCAGAGGCAGAGATTTGTTGAACTGAGATGTAGTGTCCCAGCTCCCACTTAGCACAGACCTCAGTGACAATGAAGAGCTTCAACAGCTGTCTTTGAGGGAGATAAGCCATTGTGCAATGCTCTTGTCTGCCAGTCACCATGAGACAGGAGGAGCTGGGAGCCAGAAGTTTCCTCCTACCTAAATTTCATACCATCTTTCTCTCTTGTCTTGCTCAGCAGCCCTCAAACTTATTTATACCCAAGGGGGAGCACCAATTTCATATGGGTTTTTAGAAACCAGTTCTATTAGTGTCTTCAGGATGTGAAATCCTATGCATTTCTGCTATACTAGGAACTTCAGAGAAGCAAATGTATTTTTTAGTGTTGGCTGTGCCTTCAGCTTCCCCATTATCAAGCAGGAGATCAATTAGCACAGATTGTCATGACTTTCCAAAATTCATAGGTTTCATTCATAGGTTCATTCAGGTTTATTCTAGTCGATATCAGTACTCTAACCTTTCCATTACAGTCTAAAGGACAGGCTTTATGAAGCCACAGTAAATATATATGACAGCTATATTTGTTACTGTAGTTGAGATATGGAGGAAAGAGAGCTTTGTTTATTACAAAATGGCATCCACGGAAGAACTGAAATAAACCAGATGTGTTCTTGAAGACAGATGGAGATATAGATAAGAATACATTCATATCAAAGAGATCCTCCAATGAAGTCAGTAAAGATAGTGTCAGAGAAGAACTTGCGCTTTCATGCTGAAGAGATGAGTAAGGAATTCATGGACCGGGCAAATAAGGAACAAATAATGATGAGTCCTGTTGGGAGCCACAAAGAGCAGTCATTATGGAAATGGTCTCTTTGTGGGTCTCTTGGTCAAGGTCATAAAAATGCCTGCTTTATGTTTCCTAAGCTTTAAGAGTACACCAGTGACCGCTCCCTTGCAGGCAGGAACAGCTACAAAACCTAAAGCAAAATGGTGGGAGAAGAGCAAAGAAGAACCAGGAATGAGACTGGTTCAGAAAGGCTTCCACTCTAGGATGCACTGAGCAGAAAGCCCTGGGTGGTGTGGCCTCTCCTGGGAAAAGATCAGGTGGCCAACAGACAAAAGTGTTTGGGGGTGGGCTGTGGACTCACATCACCACCTCATACTCCCTGCAAGAAGTACCAGCCCAGCCTTCCTGGAGAAGGAAAACTACTTCTTTTCAGTAGAGAGAATAGTAACTTCTGTGCATTTCTCAAGTCTTAAAACTCTGATCCCATCCTAGACTTTCCTGGAAAGTTCACAGTCTCCAAGTCTTTTTATACTTTGGCTGTTGTAGAGAAACAATAATCTGCCCTACAGGTGCCACGAACAGCCCTAGCCTGTGCAATTACAACCCTTTGTCCACCAGAAGCTGGAGGACATAACTCATTTCAGCCAACACCCGCAGGTTACCTCTGCTATGGTGGTGTCACTGATCTGAGCTGGGTTTTTAACTGGTGACCTACAAGTGGAAAGCTCTGCATTCCCCTATTCTGAGCTATCCATTTGCTCAGATTCAATATTTCATGTTCCCTGTGGTGTTGGTGTCCATGCAATATTTAATGGATGTGCACAGTGCTTTGTGGACCACAGCGTATCACCCATTTCTGTGGAAATAATGCAAACCACGACCACACAAAAGATCTAACGGCGTGCTTGTAAAATGCATGGGTTTACTGCATGCATACGTGAACCCAACGTAATTAGCTATTAACCAACATGCCTTTCTGCAGAGAGGCTAAGATAGAGAGTGCTGCAACCTCTCTGAAGCATTTTAGTGTAAGTTGAGGCGAATGATGTGGAGTCACCACCCCCAAGCTGGCAGGTCATTGCTGGACGTCTTGTTTAAATCTTAAACACCAAGAAAGGACCTGTAATGGAGCACAGCATCTAGTGCTACCTCACAAGAAGGGCAGTAGCAACTACAATTGTATTACAGTTATATTTTTATCACAAATCAAGTAGGCTGTGGTTCCCATTCAGTTTAGTAGGAATTTAGCCACTGACCTCAAGTAGAAGCAGAATCAGGAAATGCAAATTTTAAGGAGAAAACAAAATCTCTGCAAAAGCAATTTCATGATGCTGTGATTAGTGCTTCATGTTCTTATTCCCTTTGTGATTATGATCACCACAAGCTCCAGGCAGCTGAAACAGGATTTGCTCAACATCATTTATTGAAAACACTTTTGGAGGAAAGGCAGAACTTTGATTAAATTTTTTATTTTATTGTACTGAAAAGCCTGTGCTTCGATGGAAAGCTTAGATTTCCAGTGAAAGCTTTTTTGCCTCAAACAATTTTTTCAGCCAGACCCCTTCAAATTTTTGTTGTTGCTGGTTTTGTTAGGTCTGACCAGACCAAGGTAGCAGATATATCCACTGAAGTGAAAGTACAAAATTTGTACTTTAAAGTATTTGCAAAAAGTCCTCTTAAAAATCTCACCTTTTTTTCTGGTGTTTTTTTGTTTGTTTGTTTTGTTTTGTTTTGTTTGTTTGTTATAATGATACAGACAAAAAAACCCCAAACATAACATCCTGGATACATTTCATTCCTTCCTCAGGGGCACTGTGTCGGAAAACAGTCCTACTGCTGACATATCTTCCCCTGTGTCTGTGTTTGTGCTTGGTTTTGTGTTTCACTGGTTTTAATTAGCCATAAAAATTACCTGTGTTTTTGTAGCAGGAACAATTTAGTTGTGGCTTCCAGGAAAGACACTCTATGATTATCATCATAAAGTTAAAAAAAAAAAAAAAAAAAAAGAGTTAGTCTGTATTTTCTTATAAATAGTGTTATGACCTGTGTAATGGACACATATAGCTCCATGGGAGAGACATGCTATGACACAGCATCAGAGATGGGATACAGAGAGTTTGTGTGAATCACAGTGGATCAGTCACCCATGGGGGATGCGCTGGTAATGCTCACAAGAGGCTGCCCACAAATGCTGCTGGTACCACGTGGCTGGGCAGGGATGAAGTGGGTGGGATAAATAATGGCAAGGAATGGAAGAACTACAGCTCCTTTACAGTTGCCCCTTCAAATCCACACTTCATATTATCCCTCAAACCAATAGAGTAGCTGTAATTGAAATTATTTTTGTCACCTTAGCTCAGTTATGCCAAAAAGATGTTCTCAGTTAAGTGCTGACAGCTGCTTGCTACAGTGAAATAGTACATTGTAGGCAAGAGGGCAACCAGGGCAGTATGAATTGCTCTGCTTCTCTGGGCTGAAGGGACAAAATCCTTTCTTCCAGCAGGATTTAGCCCTCCGCCGATAACATTTTACTCTTTGCACTCCACGCAGAGAAAATATGAAGCAACATAAAATCTTTCTGCTGCTTTATCTATAGTCAGACTCTATTTTCAAACTGCACACAAAAGAAAAAAGCAGTGAGCATCAAAACCCTCAGAGTTAGTAAAGAATGTGGTGGCAGAAAGAAAGGAAGAAATCAAAGTCTTCATTACATCTCAATTTTGACCAAAAATCCCTAACAGTGGTTAACAGGAAAGAACCCTGCCAAACAAAAGCCACTAGTTTGATACAGCCACACAAAGAAATGCCCACAGCACGCATGCTGTAACAAACCCTGTTTTAATACACCACAGGAACATTAATAGCACACTTAGTGAAAATGTATACATTGCATTTGGCCATAGGTGACAGGGTACTAATCTACCTCTTGTAACAGTGACTGCTAAACGTGGAATATTTTGTCACCCAAAGCAACTGCAATAGCTAATAACACAGCAGAAGTATGAATACTGATGCCAGTCTTAACTGTAAAAAGCTATTTGCAATCTCAACAGAGAACAAAGTACCGAAGAGCTAACAGTGGTCATTACTGGGACGTCATGCTAACCTTCTTCTGATCTTCCTACAAACCTTTCTTGGTCAGGTTTTCTGTTAGACAGCTGGCTCGTCTGGCAGGTGAAGCTGGAATTCAGCTCCTGCTTTCAGTATAATGAGCTCAGTTTCCTGTATGGAAAGAGCTTTCTGAGGCAAGTAAGCACAAAATGCCCCAGCAACTTCCACTCAGCCCTTCCAGCAGTCTGGCCAAGAGGATGGGATTTGTGTAAGGAGTCAGAGAGCAGCTACACTTATTATAGCACAAATATCCACCACTGACTTTGCTCCTAGAGATCCCCGTAGCACCCGTGTTGGGACTGGCAGTAGGGAGAACAAAACTATCTCAACAGAGTTTAGGAGCACGTCTGCTGCCATCCACTGGAGGCCAGTCAAGTGACATAAACCTTTACTAGCTTCTTAGAGAACCTATGTCCACAAACAGCAAGTACCCACAGAAACATGCCCATAGAATGTTGGCTATTTGATGAGCATTAGCAATGATGCAGTTTGGTGCTAAATAAAACTTAGGGCTCTGAGGACAAACCATGGTCCTGTGGAAAATGAGCTCTCTCTCCCCCTGCAGTAAAGGACCATGTAATTAACGCAAGCACTAATTAAAATGTAAATAATTGATAGTGGTGTTACTAAATAACTATATAGAGCAGTGTCAGGAGGCCTAGAAAATCCATCAGTAATTGAATTAGAATCATAGGATCATTTCAGTTGGAAGAGACCTTCAAGATCATCAAGCCCAACCCAGCCCTGTCAAACCCACTAAACCATGTCCCTAAGCACAACATCTGGCTCTTAAACACCTCCAAAGATGGGGACTCCACCACCTCCCTGGACAGGCTGTTCCAATGCCTGACAACCCTTCTGTAAGTTATCTGTGTCTAAAGAGTAGCACGAAGCAATCTTCCCACATACCTACCCAAACCAAACAATGCCTGGCCCAACAACACCCCTAACAGAGGAAAGGGTGCAGGAAAGAACAGAATTATGTTAAATAAGGAAAGGCCTGAAGTTATTAATCATAAAGGCCCCAAGTAACTCAACTGTATGAAATGAAGGTGGTGATTTGTGCCATGCAAAGCAGTGGAACAGGTGAGGACTATAATGAGAGCCAAGAACATTTTGTAACATTTGAAACAGAATGGGAACTTGAGCTGTAGATTTGACATGAGCCTAAGAGCACCCTGCCCATCACACTAGGTCTTTAACACGTGAATAAGGAAGGGTAGTGCTGACAACCAGCCTACACAGCAACAAGGTGGACTTAATGACTAAATCTTCTGGAGGCTGGGAAGGCACAGCAATGGCCACAGCGAGATAATCAACAGGATGTTGGCTTGGTATGTTTGTTAATGACAGTCCAAGCAGCAGCTGCCAAAGCAGAGAAACTCAACAAGCCTCGTGTTGTTTCAAGACCACTGCAGTGCTGCCCAAAAGCTGGGAACATCCACTGGCCCCTAGAGCTCTTGTGTCTCTCCCCTGAACATTTCTCCCCTGTTCAAGAATTACTCACTCTACGTCCAACAGCTTCTTTCCCATTTTCTAATATGAGAAATCAGATGGTGAAACCTCTTTCCCTTGTCTGCAAGGCTTTTTCCCTCTCTGGCATTCCTAAGTGTTAACATATGGAATGACAGCTCTTAGCAATGGGGAGAGGCACAAGAAATTCTCTTATTGGTGATCATCATGAACAATTTACATGGGAACTTAGAGCAGTGCCGCTCAGACACAGGATCCTGTCACTATTAAAAAGAATTACTATTTAATGAGCTTCTGTTTTTATTAAAGGTGTGAGATTAAGGCTGCTTGCCACCAGGTGAATACTAATAGACAATCTTTAAGCAAATGAGGCTCTTATTCCCTTAATTTTAATATATGATAGAATAAGACATGCTTTCTTATGTTCCATTTTGTTAAGTAGAGGCTTCAGTGCAGAATCCTTGCTTCAGCAATTGAAAGCATTTGGGTTTACTTTGTACCTTTAAGGCTCTGTTTGTAGGGAAAAGTTTTCTGATAAAAAATGAAAAGAAACATTATGGTGAAATAATTAACTGCACAGAAGTCTCCTTTCAGTTTAAATATTCCACTGCAGTGTGTGAACGGAGGGAGAATCAAGAGAAATGAGCCTAGCTCAAAGCAAACTTGAGGCTGAGGGGTGAAGCTTGATGGTGTGGCTATATTAACAAGTTACTGTGAAAAAAGCTGGAGCGAAGATTTCCAGCACATTAACTGAACCATGGGAACTGCCTGTGCACATGCCCCCTCTGGAAGGAAATGTGTAGCTTGCCCCCAGGTGAAAATGGATCTTGCCATTTCCAATATACTGGGCTGAAAGAGGTATCTGAAGGCAGATAATGAAGTAAATCAGCAGAAGCTTATAAGGGATTCCTGTTTAGAAATCTAATACGTGGACTGAGTTACTTGGGATTCATCTGAAGCAGGAATTGGACTCTGAGCACCAGATGGGTGCAAGAGAGGATCTCTGAAAACCACATATAACTGACGGGGGAGGGAAAATGAAACCAGGATGCAGAGAGGAATATAACATAGTCAACTGATGGATTGGACAAAAGAAAAAAACCCCTTTGCAGCAGCAGTTTGAGAAATGATAATATTTGTTGAGAACAAATGAAACAGTGTTGCACCAATCAGAGATACAAACAGAGCGATGGAACTTAGAAGAAAGCTTTTCAGTTGTTAGGATGCACAACAGTAGGCTCTATCTTAAAGGCCTCAAAAAATAAATACCTGCAGGTTCCAGAAATATCCTGTATAAAATTATGTCTAATTAAGGTTTAAATAAAAGGCAGGAGGTTGGTATTTTTCACAGTAAAATAATGTAAGAAGGAAGGCTTAAAAGGAGAAGATGAAGAGCTCTCTGTTAGCCATCATCAGCAAAACCTGATGGATTAGACACCCCCAAGGGACGGTAGATTTTAATTTGGACTGAATGAATAATATATATCACAGTGGTCAGTCTCAGTCATCTGCACAGGTACTGTAACTGAATTTGTATTTGGATAAGGGGAATCAAATTCAGAACCTGCTGAAATCTCTGTGAGAATTTGGATGGGTTTAGCAGCACTTCTGTATTGTGCAAAACTGCAATCACCTCTTAGCTGTCCTGAGCTAAAATGCCATCACAGCTAAATTAATTGGGATGACAGAAAACACATGATGAGGTTTGATGGGTTTTTTTTTTTCCCAATTTTAAGTCTAATTTCAATCTCCATTTAACCCAGCCCTTCCTCATAGCCGCATTATGCAATTGCATCATTCCAAAGTCAAAACATAATAAATTCTAAGCAGTTAAAGTACCCAGATTTTTTTCTTTTTTTTCAAAAGCACATATTCCAGAAACAATTATATTTTGCTTTAAAAGCAAGAACACTCAGTGCTCTGCTTATTATTGGTGCTCAGAGTACAACAATCATATTTTATTCAGGATACTTACTGTCCCAGATAGGTGCCTGGCAAATTGCTCCGAACATTTTCTAGTGCAGTTATGGACAGATTGCTTAAAGGTTGAGTCCAATAAATGGAATGGCATTGTGACATGTTTCATGCTTATTTTTAAGAAAATATAAACAGCTTAAAACCCCCTCTATCTAATGGTGTGCAAAGTGCTTAGACTATGCAGTGGTTATCAACAGGTATTATTCGTATATATACAGGTATAGAGATCTATCTATATTCTTCTTTTTGTAATAAAGCTAAAAGGAACAAGCTGTGAATGAGTGAGCAGAGAACTATGACAACTACTGGCATTTTTAATTGTACAGCACTGGTTGGAAACTTAAAGCCTTTTTAATTACAGGGGGTGTTTTTCCTGTATAGTTCTACTCAGCATTAATTACTTAATCTAGTTGATTGCTAAACTGCATCTGCTGACAGACAGAAGAGGCTGCCCAGGGTGGGAAATAGCAGGGGGAATTGAGGCATAGACATTTTTTGGTAGGAATGCAAGCATAAAACCTTAAAAATACTTGGAATAAAGTTCAGGAGCTTTCTCTTCTCACAGATTGCAGAAGCTATGGGATCCAACAGAGCACCTGGGCATGGGTTTAGCTAGTTGATCTGAACTTGGCTTGCATCCACGTGCTTTTCTTCTCCTTCAGGATTGCACAGGGCCAGCCACCACATCATCATACTGGACTCTTAACACTTGCCTTTCTAATTTTTGAAGAGGATCCTATTGCTTCAGTTTCAGCTCCAGTGGAAGATGTAATAAAAGACTTGTATGATTTTTCTTTGTAATATGCTTAGTTAAGCAATATTTTTTTTTAATTATTTTTTTTTTTTTGGTGCACTTGAGATCTATTAGTATTTCTACAAGTAAGTCAAAGCTACATAAATACAGAGAGGGAAGGTTCCTCTCAAATCTCACATGCTCTGCTACAGAAGGCAGTTCGGGTGGTGGTCTGTCTGGCTTAGGTTTTCAAAGGAGATACACTTGAATGGACATAATCTGACAGATCCTTGCCCTGTTCCCTTCAAGTTCCACTGGAAACTACTGTAGCTGCCTTAATATAAATATACAAATTAGAAGATGAGAGATGATAATTCAGTTTTACTGCAGTGTAGGTAACAACCAGACAATCAGTAAATTTAAGAGGAATTGGCCCTAAAGAGCCTAAGACTGGTCATTTGGTATTAATGAGCAAGTACAGTGCAGCGAGAAACCATCTTCTTTTTCACTTACAGTGTCCTTCAGAATCTGAACCCACAGCCCCCAAGAGACCTGGAAACAAAGTTAATCTGACATTTTCCTTTCTTTCCCTACAGTTTTGCATTTTATCTGAAGCTTCAGGGTTTGCCATACCGATTTTATTCTGGGTTTCAAAAGTCCTTCAGAATTTCTGCAAGCAAACCTTTACAGCAGTATTCAAAGCTTCCCTTAATTTCCAGTGCTGATCAGGAGGGAAGCTGGCCCTGCAGGTATTAACTGGCAATTTGGATTAAAATACCTCATTTAAAGAAATTACTCCATGGATGAATGGTTACCTTGCAGGAAGTCAAAAATGAACTGAAGGACCATTGAGCTGGCGTATGTTTGTGACTCACAATAGAAGATCCCTTTGAATAATTGAAAAAAAAAAAAAGGCAAAAAGAAACCTACTTTGCCAAAGCTGCATGATGAACAACAGGCCTATCCCTGGTTTAAGTGCAGGGTAGATTTGTCCCAGAGTCTTTCCTCCTTACTGGAGAGAGCTGTGAGAATCTGTGCTTTTATTTTAAATGTATAGAGGTCAGAAGCAAAGATGGAGACCATCTTAACATGAACATTAAAAGTGAAGCAAAGAAAGAGTAACATTCAGAGCATATGGTTTTCCTTATTCTAAGAAGTTTCCTCTTTTTGCTACAGAAGTGAGGTGTAAGATGAGGGAGTGACAGGAGCCAGACTATTTACCAACAAGTTTACAACTTAAGTACACAAGGTAGACAAAATGGAAAATGGAATACTTCATTCCCATCTTGAAGGATGGTTAATTCAGGAACTAAGGGATTCAGTGATTTGCTCAGAGGGAGTCTGTGCAAATATATACCAGGAAAATCCTCTAGAAATCTCATGTTCATCCACTCCATCTCCATGATTAATATTACCCTGTTAAAAAATTGAACATTGCTTTTGAAGGTTGCCTGCAAAATATCTTGGCTTCCATGCATTTTTTAATAAACACATGAAAGGGAATGGTTTTAACACTGACATGACCAAGAAATCACATACCAAGAAGGGCTGGTGGAAAGTAATTACAGAATGACCTTGTAAGATCCCTTTCCTTAGGCTTGTCAGATCTACACTTGCAGGGCTCTGGAGTCAGGTAAAGCCCCATAATATTATTTCAGATCTGCATCTTACCTGAGCTCTGCTCCTCAAAAGTAGCTCCTAAGCGAAGTAGTTGCTCAAGAGACTTGATTCACAGAGAAGGATATCTCAGCATGGCAAAACCCAGGGGTGCAGTGTTAAAAAGCAGTGCATGGTCTAAGTCTGCTGCAACAAGTGTTACAGAAAGCTCTGCAACTTTTGCAAGTGCTTCTCTAAGCAGTAACTTGGCTGTAGTTACATACCTCTTTTGTCTTCGTTTAAAAAATAAATAAAATAAAATATCCTATTTCTGAGAGCCCTGGGGCTCTTTAGTCTGGAGAGGAGAAGACAGAGGGGATTTGATAAATGGTTATGAATATCTGAGGGCTGAGTGTCAGGAGGAAAGGGACAGCCTCTTCTCTCTCGTGCCCTGTGACAGGACAAGGGGGAAT